>JAODAL010045725.1:0-31653 GCA_025379985.1 Phyllomedusa bahiana | reverse complement strand
TGGTCATATGAATCCCATAATTTTATCAATAAAAACTTCAACTCAATCTGCAAAAAAACAAGCCTTTAGTCAGCTCCATTAGCAAAAAATAAAAAAGTTATGACCATCATACTATGATGACATAAAAATGCAATTTTTGACTAAATAAAATTTATATAATTGCAATTGTACTGACCTGCATAGAAAAGTTATTCTGTCATTAATACTGCACGGCGAATGCTGTAAAAATGAAGCCAAAAAAAAATGCCGGAACTGCGTTTTGTTCCTTCTATTTTCATGGCCCAGTGCTAAAAAATTATGGAACACCTGTGCACCCAAAATGCACAATACACCCCTAGATGAGATCCATGAGGGGTGTTGAATCCAAGATGGGATGACTTTTGAAAGGTTTTACCTGTTGTGGTACTTTGGGGGCTTTGCAAATGTGACATGGCACCCACCAAAATCTGCATTCCAAAAGCCAAATGTCGCTCCCTTTCTTGTATGTCCTGCTATGCGCCCAAACAGTTTACACTGTAACAGAGTGTCTGGACTGGTAATAGAGGGAAGGTATATCTGCCCAGATTCCTAAGGTCTGCCAAGTAAACAGCGACCAGAATTAGAAGTGCAGAGATCTAAAAGATCTCTTGTTTTAGGGTTCTAGTTAAAACGCATTTGCCAAGGGCTGGTTTGCTGGAGTGGAGATAGCGAGGGTGGGCTCCACTCCAACTGGACAGTCCGGGTTTGGGTGTCTACTTAGGTCCTGGTGTGTCGCCTTATATAAGGCCAAGGAGATGCAGACACACAGTCTCTCAGACTTGGGAACAGATTATCTGCCAAGAGCCTGTGAGAGAACTTTCACTGTGGTTATGATCTTGCTGTTAATTTTTCGATATGTGCTGGTATTATGCGAGCACGGGTTGACATGAGAGGTATTCCTATGTGTTGTGTAGTCGCCGAACAGGCATAGGATTTGTTTTGTTTCGTTTTGTTTTATTCTATACACAAACTGACTATAAAACTGGCTGCGGTCAGGTTTTAAACAAACTTTGGTTGTCGGTCTGGCTCTGGCCCGCTGACCCGTGCCCGTCTACCCAGGAGATGACCACCCCGCTACCTAATCCCTTACAACACACACATATAGGGTGTTGCCAAACTTCGAAGATATTGTGTAAAAAATTTTGGGAAGTTTTTGTTCCAGGATTTCTTGTAAAAATGAAACATTTTCAACTAAAATTGAGATTGGTTGATAATATAAAAATGTTTCATTGTCACTTGTTGCAAATTAATCTAATCCCTCCTAGTGTCGCGAAAAAAGAAAATGCACCTACAATAGACTATGGTAGATGCTTAGTTTTAAATTTTTTTTGTGTGGATAACTTTCTGTCTTACACGCAGAAATTTCTTGAACTTGAGAATGAACAAATATTTCAAATTTTTCACGATATATGATTATTTTTCACAATAAACACAAGGATTTGTATGGACAAAGGTTTCTCTCCAACTTAAATGGGGGTTGTCTTGCTACAAAGTATAGCTTTCAAATGTAGGGAAACCAATAAATTACAGGTCATTCCTCCAAAATATTGCTTTGTTCAATCTTTTTTTGTTAAGGAGCATACTAGTGATTTTATTACCTTCCTGGCTCTTTCTGTTCCTGAAGTGAGGCTCGACCTGTTTATTTGCTCTCCCCCCTGCTTGGTTGTTCATATCTGATAGCAGGGATATGTGACGTCATCACACAGGTAGCAGGCAGCCAGTGGGAGAGCGTGGGTCGTGTGTGAATTGTGTGTGTGTGTGTGTTATCTGATCTTTCAGACAAAAGCCAGTAATTACTACTGTTTACTTTAGATAAATCTCCTGCTAGCAGTTCAGAGAATATTCTGAGCTAATCTGGACTACTTTGCAGGACGATTACATGAAAGTGAATGCAAGAGGCTCATATGCTAATTGCAAAACAGCTTAACCAGGAAGTGAGAGCAAAGCAGCATTATTTTTATACATGCTTCTTATGAAACATTTGAGGTGAGGACAAACCCTTTAAATTCACATCGTGTGAGGTGAAAACAAAAATCTGAAATCATTGGATTTGTAAAGTATCAAAAAGTGTGTACTTACATAAAGTGACACATGTCAGATTTCAGTAATGGGGAATCTGTCATGAAGGTCTAAAACTAGCTACTGTGTGTAAAGAGTTAACTGACTATTTTATCACTTACGTAGTTCTACAGAACAATTGTTTTGAAAAAGGTATCTACCTACATGGTCAACGTACTGTTGTATTAACGTTATCAAGTTATATCCAGGGATTTGGTTAATAACAATTAACAAAATACCAACTTTACCTTCTCAAAAAAAGATGCTGCTGTAGGGCTAAGGGTTGAGGGAGCTCATTCAGGTACAAGAACATTGTGTAGAAAAAATAAAAGTGGGTTGCTTTTTCTGCTATCTTCTACTTTGTGAGGGATATTGCATATTATGAAATTATTTTTTGTACTTTTGCTGCTGTTCCTGTTTCTGGGTAATTTTGCTGTTGGTGCCATATGAGTTATAAAAGGCTAGAAAATTAATACTTTTATACAGTTATAATGTTTGGCCTTATTATTATTTTCTTTGGAATGCAATTTAAAGAACTAACTGAGAATGATAGCATTGTACAGTGTTGTTCTTTTTTACCTTATGTAGGAATGCATGGAGACTTTTTGAGCTACAGTTGCAGCGTGAGTTGCATGCACTCCCTCTCAGCCACAGCTATTCACTTCTCTTTTGTCTCTTTGTTAAAGAAAATCAGTTACTTACTGTACTTATTACTGATGTACATAAATATGCTACTAAGGAATAACTTATGATTGTATTAAGCAAAAAAAAGCATATGTTTTTCTTGGTAGATTTATGATCATTCTAAATCATAATACAATTTAACCGGTCTTATTTGGCCAAATGTGTGATGTTTGTACCGCCCACATAAAATAATTGAATAAATACGGATGTGTTTATTTTATTTATTTTTTTGAAAATTTATTTGAAACAGAACAGGGAATAAAGAGGAAATGGATAGTACCTGATAAGTGTTGTGGGAATTTTTGAGCACTAGCTGCAACTCAAGAGCACCTAGAGTGAATGCACTCAAGACAATTGTAGATATCACACTTCACAAAGAGTGCACTCGTTTCACACAAAAAAACAAACACACACACACACACACACACACACATACACACACACACAACACATCACTCACATTATACTATATATATATATATATATATATATATATTTATATATATATAGATCTATAATATATATATAGTAGTATATATATATATTTGTTACTGGGAAAACGAATATTCATTAGGCAGAGGTATATCTATTTGAATAAAATAAACAATAGTCACAAAATCAAAATTTGTGTTTAACTTAGCTTTGTGTCTTGCTGTGGTTTGTACACTTATTTTAAAAAATGTAATAAAAAGAAGAATCTACAGAACAAAACAAAAGCATTGACCCACAGTTAAACTATTTAATGTAATGTCAAGGTAGCGTTGAATGCAAAATAATATTCTTCCGGAAAAGATTTCTGCAGAAATACAAAATATTAATCAAATCTTAACAGGGTTTTCCTTCCATAACGGTTTATTCGTGTCACAGCAGCTTAGACTCACACTTCCAGGTTAGGTTGTAGGAGTCTGTAAGCAGTGATATGCCAATCAGTTCTCCTATTCCTGATGAACCTGACTGCATTGTAATGACTACAGAAGATGTTAAAATCTGTGTACCACAAGCGACTATATAGCTCTAAAGAGTGAAAAATGTGTTCCTATCATAAACAAACAATGCTTCTTTTCCGAGAAATGATACACAGAGGAAGTGGACATCACAGGATAGACAGCAGCTTCCAGCTAATAGAACAAAAGAGACGGATGGTCAGCAGGGGACGTTTCTAGGACTAATGGCAACTAAGATAGTGGATGAGCGATTACGTGATTATCGTCATCGGGTCGTCGATAGTCCGTATATCGGCAATTTTCAAGACGATTTCCAATAGTCGTTAATAGATTATCGGCCATGGACCATTAAAGGTCTATGGGGAGAGGAACAACACCTTCATTCTTTACACTAAAGAGGGTTGGAGAAGCTGAATTAACATCCACAACAATCAAATGGATACGTGCTAAATCTTAGGCAACACACTAGGTTATATAAAGCCACAGATAAAAAAAACACACAACATTCACTATCCCTGTCTTTACACCAGCCATGACCCTTAAACTGCATCACACACCAAATTAAAAAGTGCCAGAAGGCAGTATGGATTGAACCATCATGTTACTTGAATGGACATTGAATATCCCTGTCCTGGAAGTGCAGCATGAGCCCACAAACCTGCATGACCCCTAGATTTAAAAGTGCCGGGAAAGGAAAGGAGTCTTTCAACCTCCATTTTTGTTGAACTGGACATTGTCTATATCTGTACTGTACAGCAGAATGGACCATTAACCTGTGCTGACCACAGATTCAAAAAGTGCCGGGGGAAGAAGGAGACTTTCCAACACCATTTTAGTTTCACTGGACATTGACTATTTTCCTGTCCTGAGCCACAGCATGTAGAGCACCAAACCTGCATGACCCCCTAGATTTAAAGAAGTGCCGGAGAAATTGGAGTCGTTGAACCACCATTTTGTTTGAACTGACATTGACTTTATCTGTCCAGGGCCCACAGCATGAGACCCAAACCTGCATGACTCCGACAGATTTAAAACAGTGCCGGAAATAGGAGTCTTTTGAACCCACCATTTTAGTTGAACGGATATTGACTATATCTGTCCTGTACCGCAGAATGACATTAATTAAAACTGGTCTGACCCACAGATTAAAACAAGGTGCTGGACATAGGAGTCTTTGAACCACCATTTTCGTTGAATGGTATTGACTATATGCCGTCCTGTATTTACCTGCAGAATGCCACCATTAAACTGTCTTGACCACAGATTAAAAAGTGAGGATATAGGGTCTTTGAACCAATACATTTTAGTTGAACTGGAACATTGGACTATATCTGTCCAGGGCCACGCATGAGTCCGAAAACCTTGGGCATGACCCCCAGATTTAAAAAGTGCCGGGATATAGGAGTCTTTCAACCTACCATTTTAGTTGAACTGGGGACTTGACTATACCTGTCCTGGGCCTCAGCATTGGAGCCCAACCTGCATGACCCCAGATTAAAAGAGGTGGGGGAAAAAAGGAGTCTTTCAAACCACCAATTTTAGTTTCACCATGGACATTGACTATACCTGTCTGTACACAGCATGACCCCGAAACCTTGTTTGGACACAGTCACAAAGTGGGCACTATGCTATTTTTGTACACTGACTGTCATTTAGTATATTTTGGGGTATAAAATGACATTTGTTTACAGAATTTATTTAGGAAATTTTATTTATAGTTTTACATTATTATCATTTTGCTTTTTTTTTCGAAGTGTGATGAAATTCTAACATACACCCTCCGGCAGTTTTTAAAGGTATTTTTTAAACACGTGTAGATGTGTTTATTCGATCCGCACACCCCATAAAGTAATAAAAATGTCTAATCATCCCCAAAACACTTCTTAGTGAGGAAGAAATTTGCCCCCCTGGCTTCTGAGAGTGATTTCAGCCAATCAATTCAATGGTTTCATTTTTCCTCCCAACTCCTTCTTTCAGTTTGATTAGGACAGACTCCCCTGGAGATCAAATGATGGCGAACCCAAATAGTAATCTCAGCCCCAGAAAATTTTAAGCCTCAAATTGTGCCAATTTGTGTCCAGCCCTTGGAGCCTTTTTGACACTACTTAAACCTCACAGAAATCACCTTTTTCCAAAATCTGATTTTTAGAGAAATTTGAAGCTCTCCTGATTGCACAAAATTGGTGAGAGCAGTGCTGCCGTCAGCCATCTGTTACACGGAGGTCCAGCTGCCAGGGCCAGGACTTACAGTGGGTGCGGTGTGAGCAGGCTAGCGTCTGTCAATTTATTAACACGCAGGTTCAGCTGCAAGGGCCGGAGTTACTGTGGGGTGGGTTGAGTTGCCCAGGCTGGCGGTCCGTCATCTTTTAACACAGTTAAAAATGCCTTATGACGAAAACAACGGAAATAACGTCATGCTGAGCAGAGTTTAGTTCGGAAGCGGAAGTTTGAGGTAAGGACCTCAGCCTTCCTCAGTACCAGTCAAGACATGGGTAGCGCTAGCCCTTCCGTTATGACGTGGCAACGAATAGAGCTTCACTTGAAAATGCTGGTTGGTTGACGTTCCTGTTCCACCCAGGGTGACCTTTTTCTTGGCATCTTTTTCTCGTTTTACTCAAATGTGCTGGAGAAATGGTCTCTGTTCTTCTTCTTGTTCGTGCTTCATTACTCCATGTCCTCTGAATAACCTTAATTCTGGTCAAGTCTTTCACTGTATCTCCCTTGTAAAATTCAAAGGATTATGGTACAGCTATTTTGAACATACAGTTTTTTTTTTTAGTAGTTTTAAATTCTAGAAAAATAACACATTTTTAAAATAGAAATGGGAATCCCACAACTCCTTTGTTCATTCTAAATACTATTTTTTTTATTGTATAAATGGGTTGTCTCAATACAGGGATTGCTAGATATGTTTAAAGATCTTGCAAAAAACAGTCATTTGCTTTATATGTCCAGTTAACAGTGTCCTACCTATACCTGTTCTGCGTCACAGCACCATCACCTTGAGCCACTTTTGACAATTGTGAAGAACAAATGAATTCTCTGTTTAGAAACAACATTTTTTTTATAATAGGACCTGTAGTATAGTTGCATTGTCACAGCAAATTGCCCCCAAAAATTCAAAACATGACCCTTGTGCCACTTTTATCAAATTGTGAATAAAAAATGTTTGTTAGAACACCATTTTTTAGATTAGATCTGATTGTATTGCTGCATTTTCAACGAGCAAACATGACCCCCACAAAAAAAATTTGAAAAATGACTTCTCAGCCACTGTTAAAAATTGTGAGGGAGAAATGCAACTTAGTAGCCCATTTTATCGTTAACAAAGGACCTTGATATATAGCTGTATCTCACAGCAACATGACCCCAAACATTGACAATGCGAAAATTTCTAAAGATGAAGTGAGTAATGGAATACGTTTTTGTCATGAAACCTTGGTGTCTTTTACAGTCTCCTCACCGCTAAACCAGCAAAATGAACTGTTTGGAACTCGAGAATAAAAATTGCAGTATAGATATGTATCATTTTAAAAAAAAGTTTTCAAGAGGACCATTCTGTTGAAGAGGATTGTGAAGTAGACGGCAAACTAATCGGTGACCTCGGCAATTGGGTCTCACAAACATCATCAAGCAAATCGATCCACATTATCTGTGGAAAGCCGGATGCGTTTGTTGTAAGACTCCTCAGATGTGCTGGAAGGTCCGCTCTGATATGACACTGGCTTGCTGGGCAGGACATCACCTCTATGGCGTGGCGAGCATGAGCTCGGGCCATTGTCATTTGGATAACCCAGTAAGTTATTGGGGTCCTGGGAACACATACCAAAATACATCGGTGTTGTGTCGCGATGTAGCATGCACCATTGATCTTAAGCTGGTCTTCTGTGTGCTTGGATGTATGCCCGGCATTGCATGCGTTCGGTGAGGTGGTTAATATAAGATTGCCAGAGGCACCCAGTAGGCTTCTGCCACCTTTGCTGCTGCTGCCGCTACGGCTACTTTGGCACTTCTACTGCTGTCCACGTGCTGACGTAGTTCACCCTGACATTTGAAGAACGTGAAGCAGAAGCAACAGATTTCTCCGTTGATCATCAGCAAGTGTCTCCAATTTCACCTGCATTTTACTATATATTTGGGTGGTGAAGAAATGTGCTGAGTTTGTTTTGTATGGGGATCCTAGAGGGTTGACACCACAAGTAAATGTTGTTCATTTGATGACTTTAGTGACGTGGATCATGTTGGACGTAGAAATGGAGCATCCAAGCACTCATGTGAGAGATGGAGCCTTTGATTTTCCCAAGCCTCGGGTTCGAGGGGCATAGCAAACTTCATCTTACTTCATCTTCCCTCCTCTTGCCTCAAATTTCACGCCATCCTCTTTCCATGGCAGAAGACATCGGTTTACGTCGGTGTCTAGGAATACCTCCATCCTCCTCTGTTCCTCCACTTCCTCAGGACACAGCTCAAACACAGCACTGTCTTGCCTAGATGATGCACCCTGAGATGCTGTACGGCGCCGCCTGGTGCACTAGCCCTGACACCCGAACCATTGCTAATGAAGACCGATAAAATTGAGAAATACTGTCGGGCTTGTGGATTCGTCGGACGGTGAGAAAGGCTCCGTGTCAGGCATCTGTGTCAGTCTCCTCTCCGTCGCTGGCGGGACATGATGTTTCAGTGTTCTGCGATAGTTCAGAAATAAGATCACAACAATGGGGAGGAGGTCATGCTGATCAAGGGCATTGTCCGCACTGACCATTTTGGTGGCTTCTTCAAAAATAGCAAGGTTGGTGCAGAGCTCTTTAACCTGGCCTCCACTCTAGGTGGATCAACACCACCGTGGTCCTCCACCGAGCTTGTAGGCCATGTGCACTTCGTACTGCGTTATTTCATTGCGCTGCTGACTCTATCGCTGGAGCATGTGGAGGGTGGAATTCCAGCGTGTTGCAAACGTCAACAATGAGACGGAGATGGGGAAGGCCGAGCTGACGCTGCAACGCAGCAGAGGGTCGAAGCAAGGGTGCGAACGGCGAGAGAGTGCGAACTCAGACCTGAGGCCTTCCTCAGCAGCGCAATCCAGCACCAGGTAGCGCTTTAGAAATTTCTGGTAGACGAGGTTAATGACATGTTCTTGCCAGGCAAGGGTTGTGCTCCAGCCTGCAGATTTCTTTAGGATCGCGGCCAGCAGATTTCGCCATTTTCACACAACCACCTTGCCTGGCTGAAGGTTTTGTCAACCCAGATTGCACTCGGTTTCTTGTTGCGGAGAGCGTTCACTGATCCTGACATGTGTGTGGATGGTCTCCATAGAACAGATTAATTCTAAACGGCCTGGTTTCTCTGGGCCCGTGATGGCCACAAGGAGGACCTTGGGGGAAAGAGACCTGCACCATCCCTGCGGTTTTGAAGTGCGTGCGCCGAGCCTGAGAGCCTCCGTCACACCAGAGACATCCACCAGCTCACACCAGTGAGCTGTTTCAACAGAGACCATAGCGGCCTTGGCCTTGCTTACTTGTCCATGTTGTCAGGTGGTGAGATGGGATTTTATGGGACACAGTTGAGACAAACGCCCGCTTGAATTTTTAGATGACAGTGGAATGGACTGGGCAGGGACGGCTTTTCTGGGCTAAAGAATTGGCCTGCTCGGCATCTGGTATGGGCGGGCAGGCAGGGCCCATGACGTGGTTGGAACCCACTTGTTGTGGTCCCCAGCGGAAAGGCAACATTTCCAAAGACCAAAAAGCTGGCAATGACGAATTCAGGCTTTTGGCTTTGGGATGGTTGGGGTTAAAGTGTTTCTTCTGCTCACAAACCTGGATAGACAGATGGCTGCTGATAGACTGCCGCTGTACGGCGTGCAGGTCGTCACAACCGGCGGAAGGAGAAGGGGTAGGATTGGTCTATGGTGGTGTGGAGTGGTCTTGGGCGACGGTGGAGGCTGTAAGAAGAGGCTCATCCTGATCATGGGATCATGGGCTGATGAGGAATGATTGGTGGTGGCGGAGGAGGAGGAGGCCGGAGGACAGAGGGTGTGACAGTGGTTGGAGCCCAGCGTCGGTCTGGCCTTTTTGGACCAAGTAGTTACTAATTTCAACTTATGCATTCGTTGCATGTGACTAGACTTGTTGGTGGTGGTTTAAACACCCCTAAGATTCTTGCCTCATACTTATGCGTTTACGGCAAAGGCGGCATATGACATTGCTGGGTGATCAGAGGCTGCTTCATGAAGGACCTGGCTTTTGAGAGGTCTGGACCTTTTTGACGGCGATAAGAGAGGAGAGGGTTTGCGCTGTCCGTGGCTAGCGGTATCATTTCAGCGGGACTTCTGCGATACTGCCCTCTCCCTTTTTTGAGGCAGGGGACCCGTATTGACACCTATCCCATAGTCTTCCTACTCGTCCAGTGATGATAATCGCTCGCAAGCAATTTCTGCGGAAAATGACTCGATTGGTTCCGCAATGTCGTCTTCATTCTTCATCATCTGCAGCATCACAAGGTTGAATTGGTGTATGACTTTCTGCATCCAGAAGCTGCGGACTACAAGACAAAAGGCCAATGCAAGGCCGTTGCGGTGACCGCTAGGGATTTTTGCCGACTTGGACCGCGCTTCCTTCTCCTCCTCTGATGGCATCAGTATCTGGGCGTCAGAGCACAAAAATCATCTCTTTGGACTCTTGATCTTTTTACATGCTTCGACCCCAACCGCATTTTTAATCAAAGTGAGGTCTCTCAGAATTGGATTATCCTCAGTGGTGGGTACACGAATTGACATTGGCTGCCTTCGCTTCATGTTGGACGGTTGCTGATGATGCTGATGATGACATTTGTGGCAGTGACTGGGAGGACGAGAAGGTAAGACTGCTGGATGCAGTTGCATTACCACTGAAAAAACAGATTGGCGTCGCTGTTCGTTACTGAGATTTCACAGGGACCTGACCTCTGCGATGACAAGGCCTGACGGTCCTGTTATAGATGATCGCTGGCATGCGTGTTTATCGCAGCACTGGAAGGTGGCACCTTCTCTCGTACATCTACCTCCATGTCCTACCCGCTCTTTGCTCGTCATTACCGCTGAATTTCGCTCCATGTTCAGAAAGATAAAAATTTGAGAAGGTATGAAGCTTTTGAAAGTCTCCTTATTAATGACAGGCATCACAGCTATTCTCAAATCCTTCAAATCAAAACAAAAGTGCTGAATTGAAATTTATGTGAGGTGCTGCTCTATCAACAAACATGCTGGAATGGGCCAAAGTGAAAAAAAAAAGTATCTGAAATGTATACGGATAATACAAACGGTATTTTTTGCACCTAAAAATAGACCTGCAGGAAGGGGGTGAAGACAAAATTGCTGTATTGAAATTTTAAGTGAAAGGTGCCTCTATCAACAAAGTGGATGGGAAAAAGTGCAAAAAAAAAAAACACATATCTGAAATGTTTACGGATAATGACGGTATTTTTTGCCACCTAAAAATAGACATGCGGTGACGACAAATTGCTGTATTGAAATTTAAGTGCAAGGTTCCTCTTTATCAACAAAGCTGGGATGGGCAAAAGTGAAAAACACGTTATCTGAATGTATAACGGATCACTAACAACTATACCAAAAAAAATTCAAATAACGAAAAACACAAAAAAACAAAAAAACAACAAATGGATAATAAACGGTATTTTTTTGCGATCTAAAAATAGACCTGTGGTGAAGAACAAAATTGCTGTATGGAAATTTAAGTGAAAGTGCCTCTATCATCAAAGCTGGACTGGGAAAATGTGAAAAAAACAAGTATCTGAAATGTATACGGATTATAACGGCTATTTTTTTCACCTAATAATAGACCTGCGGTGACGTCAAACTGCTGTATTGAAATTTTAAGTGCAAGGTGCCTCTATCAAACAAAGCTGGACTGGGCAAAAGTGAAAAAAACACCTTTCTGAAATGTATACTGGATAATTAACGGTATTATTTTTTGAACCTAACAATATAGACTGCGGTAACACCAAAATTGCTGCAATGAAATTTAGTGCAAGGTGCTCATCAACAAAAGCTGGAAGGGCAAAAGTGTAAAAACACGTATCTGAAATGTATACGGATAATAAACGGTATTTTTTTGCATCTTAAATTAGACCTTGCGGTTGACGCCAAATTGCTGTATTGAAATTTAAGTGCAGTGCCCTCTATCAACAAAGCTGGTACTTGAAAAAAAGTGAAAAAAGGACAACCTACTCTGAAATATATAGGATAATAAACGGTTATTTTTTGCACCTAAAAAGTAGGTGTATTGAAATTAAGTGGCTAGGTGCCTCTATCAACTAAAACTGGACTGGGCAAAAAAAGTGAAATAAATACTTTCTGATTGTATCACGGATATTAACTGGAATTTTTTGCACATAACAAATAGTACTGCGGTGACGTCAAAATTGCTGTATTGAATTCTTAATGCAGGTGCCTCATTCACAAAGCTGGAACTGTGGCAAAAGTGAAAAAATTACAACCTAATCTGAAATGTATACGGATAATTAATAACGTATTTTTTGCACCTAAAATTAGCTGTATTGAATATTGACAGTCAGGTGCCTCTATCAACAAAGTGGACGGGCAAAAAAAAGTGAAAAAAAACACTATCTGAATGTATAGGATAATAAACGACCATTTTTTGCACCTAACAAAATAGAACTGCGGTTGACAACAAAATAGCTGTTTTGAAATTTAAGTGCAGGTGCCTCTATCAACTAAAGCTGGACCTGTGCAAAAGTGAAAAAACACCTATTGAAATGTATAGGGATAATAAAACGTATTTTTTCGCAACTAAAAATAGACCTGCGGTCGGTGACCGTACTAAATTGCTGTTATTGAATTTAATGCAAGGTGCTCTTTCAACAAAGCTGGACTGCGCCGAAGTGAGATAAAACACGTATCTCCCCGAATGTATACGGATATTAACGGTATTTTTTGCACCATAAAAATAGCCTGCGGTGACGCCAAAATTGCTGTATTGAAATTTAGTGCAAGGTACCTCTATCAACAAAAGCTGGACTGGACAAAATGTGAAAAAAACACCTATCTGATATGTATACGGGGGATAATAAACGATATTTTTGCACTAAAAAATAGGTGTATTGAATTTGATTTAAGTGCACAAAGGTGCCTCTATCACACAAATGGATGGGCAAAAAGTGAAAAAAATCACCTATCTGAAATTGTATACGATATCTAAAAGTGGAGTTTTGCACCTTTCAATTACTACCTGCGGGGACGACAAAATTGGCTGTATTGAAATGTAGTGCGTTAGGTGCTCTATCAAACAAAGCTGGGGACTGGCAAAAAGTGAAAAAAACACCTATCTGAAATGTATAAGGATAATAAATAGAAAAAAAAAAAATTGGAGTTTTGCACCTAAAAATTGACCTGCAGTTACTAGAAAAGATCTGTATCCCTATAAAAGTTCAAGGCTCGCCCAACATACAACAGAAAACGGTTAATAAAAAGCCATTGCTATCGCATAAAATAAGTCTCGGCTGCACTTATATCCACTATTCTTTAAAGAGCTTGTCTGTGTTCGCCTGCGCCCCCCCCCCCCGCTCCACCCGTGACTTTACAGGGCTAGATGCTCCTTTAAAATTCTCAGTCTAACTACCTAAAATCTAATTTCTAATCTACCTATATTCTATTGTTCACAGCTAAAAATATAGCTGTCTCTGTGAACAAATAGAACAATTTGCTGAGATGTTTTGCTGAGCCGTTTGGACAGAGGAAGAGCACATGTTCATACTCCTATGAGACGCTGACACACGCTGAGGAGAAACAGGATAAGGGTGTTCTATGTAAACGAGGTCTTGGGATTTTCCTGCACAATTGCATCATACACATCCCTAGTCATGATCGTCGCACACACAAGCTCCCACGCTCTATTCTCTAGTGATTTGCTGGCCGCAAATGACAGGAAGCGGCTGAAAATGGTTTTTGGCGGAAATTTATTAATAGATTATGCACAGATTTTAATCCTATATTATCACGTGATCGAAAAATCCCGTATCAACTTAAAAAATCGTGCGAATTTCCCCCCAACTTTGTCGATAATAAATCGTCAACACTTTTGGTCAGAAAACATAACCATCTTATTCTACTGGATAAACCAAAGGGAAATGTGAATCAACAGAAAAAGAGGAGTAAAGTGCAGCAATGTCCGTCCTCTCTGTACCCTGAGACTATTGTGTTATAAGAGTTAGTGGCTTATATGACGGCATGCATTTTAAGGGTATTTGACAGCTAGTTTTTGTGGGATTTCTACCTGAAAATTGAGCAGAATTCACAAAAAATTCTGAATGAAATCATTCTCCCTTTCATTTCAAGAAGAAATCCACAGAAGAATTCCAAACCAAGAGAAACCCAGAACAAACGCCATGGAAATTTCCTCGGTGGATTGGAAATCAGCAATGCGGAATGAAAAAAGTGACATGTCACGTTTTTTTTTCCAATTGTAATTTTTATTAAAGATTTGTAACAAGTTGAAACATGAAGACAAGATGTGATCCAATGTTAACAGGTATGCAAAAAGCATAGTAGTCAGAGACATAATTTTACAAACTTCATGACAATAAGGAAGTAATGCCTCCTAAAGTAGTAAAGGGAGATTTTTGCAACAAAAGGGTAATTAGAGGGTAAGAAAAGGGGGGGAGGGGTAGGAAGATGTGGCAGGCCCGCTCAAGGCGGGTGGCGAATCCAGTAATCGTCCCAGGCAGACCATATTTTATCAAAGGACTCTAACCTGTCATGGATAGAGGCACGTCAATTAATTCCATCTAGACTCCTAATCCTATGAATTTAGATCCTACTAAACCTGGGGGGGAGGTTTTGTTGCCACATGCAAGGCTTTCAAGCATCTAGCAGCTGTGCGAATATGCTGTGAAACAGATTAGATCTGTCTATGGTTAACCCTGGACAGGCCATTAAGCAGGAATATGAGGGGATCTAGATCAATCCTGATACTAAAGTGTGACGCTGAGAAATCTCCCACCTGCTACAGAAGACCTGGAGAGCCGGGCTGTCCCAGAAAATGTGGTGGGAGAGTACCCACCGAGACTTCCACCAGCGCAACAAGTGTTGTGGGAGTGCGGGTTCCATTTATGCAATATGTCTGCGGGTTGTGTACCAAAACAGCAATAGTTTTGTACAAAGTCTCTTTATAAGTGGTACACATGGGACTTAGCGCGGCTTATTCCAGGATAGTCTGCCAGTTGAATAAGGGATAGATCTGCCAATTAGCCTCCCACTTAGTCATGTATTGTGAGTCAGTCCTTGCCAGATTTAGGTTCCCTCTAAGAGTGAGTATATGGTTTAGATAAGTCCCTTTTGTCGAGGTACCTATTTTGCATAGCGCTCAAAATGGGTCGGGGGTTTCGATTTCGTATTAGTGCCATAGAGAGTGGTTTAGAGTTGGAGATCTGCATGATACATGAGAAAGTGAGTGCCTAGTGGGATAGGTTATTCATGTCCTGTTGCTTTTCAAAAGGTTCTGCTTTCTATCCCTGGCGTCTGATTATATCGGACAAAGCGAAAGAGGCCATGCCCAAGCCAACACGGTCGAGCGAAGTGACCTGAAGAGCTATTTGGACAGGTGGGGGCGTACATAGGAAGGGAGGTCATAGGTGAAGCTTGGATGCCACAGGGGAACCCAGACTATGACAGTTGTTGTCCATATTTGAATCGTTTGATCTATGGGTCAAAGGAGAGACACATCGTGGGATGGGTTTGTGAATGACACTAGGTAAGCATTACTGGTGACGTCGGCGCAGCATAGTTTTTTCCACATTTTACCATCCATTTCGAATAAGCATTTCAAGGCGGTACAGGCCCGGGAATTTCGCCCGGAGATGGTGCCCAATAGTAGCACAGGATATGTCAGGGCACCGCCGGCTCCCTGCTTCCTTCCTGCCAGCAGAAATTCCTTAGCCAACCTATGATCCCATGGGCCCTTATGAATCGCAGATAGCCGCCTGCAGAGAGCGAAGCTCTGCAGAGGCACTGCAACCGGCCAGGGGTTCAAATAGGTATAGAGCAGTTTTGGATGACACACCGTCATCTTAACTGAGCTATTCTGCAAGAAGGTGATGGGCACAGGATTGCCATTAGTCAGTAAGCCCCTAAGATCCTAACACTGAGGGGGGAAATTGGCTTTATAGTCGTGACTCATAATTTCAGTAATCTGTACCCTAAGTATTTAAGTGATTGATCTTTCCAGGTATAAGGGTAATTGGATTTAAGCAGACTATATGCAGCGGGGGAGGAATTAATCAGAAGGGCTTCAGATTAGACGCTTTTAATTCATGGGCCCGAGAGCCTTCCAAATCTATCAAGGAGTGAGTGGAGGACAGAGAGGTAGAAATGGGGGTCCGTTAAGGTCAGAAGAATGTCGTCCACAAAAAGGGAAAGTTTAAATTCCTTATCCCTGACTAAGATGCCCTTCATTTGGGGGTTTTGCCCTTATAGAACTGCCAGGGGGTTCAATACAGAGCGCAAAAGAAGCGGGGACAGCGGACAGCCCTGCCTAGTCCCATTTCCGGATCTGAAACCTATCCGAATTGCAGTGGGGAAGTTTGATGGATGCCGAGGGAGCTGAGTATAGTCCCCTGATTGCCGATAGAAAAGGGCCAGAGAAACCCATCACCTTCAGGGTCTCGAACAGGAAAGGCCACCCCAACCTGTCAAAGGCCTTCTCCGCATCAAGGCTGAGCAAGAGGGCCTGCTGTGTTCTAGAGTTGGCGACCTCGATTAGGTCAATCGTGTGCCTGGTATTATCCCCTCCCTGCTAAAGGGCACAAACCCCACCTGATCTTTGTTGATCAGCTGCGGGAGCCATCTATTAAGCCTGTTAGCCAGGATCTTCGTGAAGATCTTAAGATCTGAATTCAGTAGGGCGATTGGTCGGTAATTTGCACTATCCGCTGGGTCTCTACCCGGTTTATGTATAAGGGTGATGTAGGAATGAGACATGATTTCCGGAATGGGGGCACCCGCCAGGAAAGAATTATATAGCTGTGTCATGTATGGGGATAGGGTCTAGAGAAGGTTTTAAAGTAAAGATATGGGAGGCCATTTGGGCCCGGGCATTTCCCATTGGGGAGGTTTTTTGAGAACAGCAAAAAAAAGTTCCTCCGTCTCAATAGGGGCGTTTAAAGAGCTGTATGCCTCTGACGGTAAGGTCTGGAGTGGACAGGATCTCAAGAAATCTCCAATAAGCTGCTGAGTCTTGATGTTATCTGGTGGTAGGTCTGAGGGAAGTGAGTAGAGCCTAGGGAAGAAGTCAAAAAAGATATTTGCTATTGACTTTGGGTCATATCGTAGGGTTCCATCGCGGTCGCGAAGGGAAAAGGACATAGAAGTAATGGCCCTCTCTTTAAGCTGTCTGGCTAGCATGGTATGGGCCTTGTTACCGAGCTCATAAAATCTCTGCCTAGAGTAGAGGAGAAGTTTCTCCACTTTACCCATGGCTATATCTTTCAAGTCCTGCCTGAAAGCGATTATGCGCCTAAGGGTGGCCAGGTTAGGTCGCCGAGCCATTGCTTGTTCCAGCTTTTTGAGAGACCGCCGAAGAGTCAATGTTCTCTCCGCCCTGCTCCTTTTAAGTTTAGAGCCTAGAGCTATACAGTTGTAGCAGAAAACGGCCTTATGGGCTTCCCAGAGGGTGGCGATAGACGTAACCGAGTCCTTATTCAAATCAAAGTAAGTGGGCAGGGAGTCCCCCAGAGTCTTCTTATGAATGGGATTTTTGATCAGGGTATCGTTTAACCTCCAATGACATGAGCGTAAGGGGGTGTTCTGGAAGCTGAGGTCAACCGTGACTGGGGCATGATCTGACCACGTGATGGGCTCAATGGTCAACTTCCGTAACATACACAGGGCTGGAGTGTTTCCGAAAAAATAGTCTAATCTGGTGTGGGTCTTGTGGGGGTGGGAGAAAAAGGTAAACTCCCTCTCTTTAGGGTGGTTGACCCTCCAGAGGTCAAACAAGCCCTGAGATCTAATTAGCTCTCTGAAAGCTGTTGACATCCTGGCTTGGTTCGAGTTTGAGGAGCCCCCCCCCCAAGAGCACACCGATCCATGACGTCAGAGAAAATCAAATTAAAGTCCCCCCCAATAAAAGAGGTGAAGATTGGTACGCGGCAAGCTTGGCAAAGACCCTACGCAGGAAGGACAGCTGGGACGTATTAGGAGCATATACGTTGCACAGTATAATTGGTTTCCCATACAGAGTGGCTTGCAGAATGATGTACCTCCCCGCTGGATCAATCAATGATGACAAAACCTGGAGTGGGCATGAGTTAGCCACAAGAATGGCCACTCCCTCCTTCTTTTTCTCGTTGGGGGCAGAGAATGCCTTAGAGTAAGATGATCTCGCAAAATTGAAAGACCCAGTAGAGTTAAAGTGCGTTTCCTGCAAGAACACTATGTCCGCACCCAGGGACCTAAATTCTCGAAGGGCTATCCTCCTCTTTGCGTTAGAATTGAGGCCCTTGACATTCAGTGTGAGACACCTAACCATGATGTTTGTGCAGGGTAAAGAATCAACAGAGTGTCAATATACTCAAAGATTTTTAACCAGTGGATTTAAGCTACCCAAGAAGGGGGAAAGGGAAGTCCGAGGGGAAACACAGATAGGAAGGGGTTCGGGAACAGACAAGACAGATGTGACAGACAAAGGGGGCAGAGGCTAAAACAACTATTTCAATAGTACGGCCAGAGAAATGTAATAAGAAGAAACAGTAGTAAACTTTAGTAGTGTACTGTCTCTGGTTCGTGGGGCCCGGAGGTGTCCCTAAAATAGGAAAACAAAAGGGAGAGAACCCAGGCCTAGAACCCAGACAGAGGTCTCCAGAACGGACTCCTCCCCTCTCCTCCTCAGATCCCCTTCAGACGAAACAAGCCAGAGAGGTCACGCCAAACGGTAGGATGTAACCACACCAGAACATAAGTCCCGACAAGTCATCATATAAACATTTAAAACCTAGCAATAATAATAAATTCCTGCACAAAGCATATTATCAATTAACACCCAATACAAAAACTGTAATGTAAGGCATATGACGAGGCTGAAATCAATACTCAGCCTTCCGGAGCTAGAGTCCCATCAATGAGGCGATGAGCGTCGGGCCTTCTGGACCGGAGGAGAACTCCTTGGAGAGCGTCCTTTTGATGTGGAAGCACGTTGCCAGACAGGGGGTGGCGGAGGGGCAGGCATGGTGAATTCCCAGTCCTCCATGCACGGGGTTGGAATCTGGAGAGTCTTGCAGAAGTTCGGCAAGTCCGAGTAAGATTTAAGAGTTGCTGAGCGGCCCTCTGAGCGAGCTGTAAGGGCAAAAGGAAAGTTCCACCTTTAGGAGATATTGTGGTCCTTTAGAGTAGTAAGAAGAGGTTTGAGGTGGCGACGCTTCTGAAGGGTGTACTAGGACAAGTCCGGGAAGAGCTGAATTGGAGAGCCTTGGAAGTCGATTTGACGGATCTTTCTAGCTTTTTCCATTATTGCCTCTTTCACTGTATACTCATGAAGACAGCAGATAATGTCTCTGGGAAGAGAGGAAGAATTATTAGGCCTGAGGGCTCTGTGCGCCCTATCTAGCTTGAAAGAGTGGTGCGGGGAGTCCCCTAGTATCTGGCTGAAAATTGAGCTTAACATACATTGGAGGTATTCTTCCCCCAGCGCCTCCGGCACTCCCCGTATTCTGATGTTACATCTACGGCCCCGGTTATCAAGGTCCTCTAAGTGGCGGGCCATATCCCTCATCGCAGGTATTTGAGTAGTGATAGTAGGATGAAGCTGGGCAACATATTTACGAGTATTGTCGTGATCTACCTCCAACATTTCCAATCGGGATGCTAATTGCTTAATTTCCTGCTTTAGGTCAGCCACTTCTTCTCTGAAGGAAGCCTTTACATCAGATAGCAGCGTTTTTAGCTCGTCCCTTGTAGGTAGCTGCTGGAGCATAGCTGCCCATGGGTGGGTCCGCTGAGTGCGGGCTTAATGGAGCTGAGGAGAAGACAGGAGACCCCTGCCATTACCACTTCCAGAGCCCAGGCATAAAGAGGGAGGTGGTGACCCAGGATCCACCATGTCAATCGCCTCCTGCGGTTTGGAGAAGGTCTGAGCCGACGTGGGCTGAATCCGTTTTTGTGGGGAGACAGCAGCACTAGCTGATGTGGCTGCCACCTCGCTGTAAGATGGCGCCGGGCGCGACGTGCTGCATGGAGGGCCCGTAATGGCCGACATGTCCCCTGAAGAGGGAGAGTATGGAGCGCTCTGAGTGCCTGCTGGTGGCTCCAGGTGTCTCCTAGCCGCCTTCAGAGCCCTGGTTTCAGGCCGAAACGGGGTGTCCGGAGCCGGTCCCCCCACCGCTGATACCTGAGAGGGTCCTGAGGGTGGTGCTGGCGTGAGCCGGGATCGCGGCTGCAATGGCGGCGGTGCTGTCTGCAGTGCGGCGTGAGGGAGGCCGTGGCCGAGGTACGTGTCCAGAGTGGTAAGGGCCGGTTGGGATGTTGCTGCTTTCCCTGGGGTTCTCCCTGACAGCTGGGGTCTCCTCTTACCCATCGCGAGGGTGCATTAACAGCTGCAGGTAAATGATAAAGTTTTGATGGTTGTATGCGTGGAGCTCCCTCTAATGCCGTTCACCATCCCTCCCGTGAATTCCCGGTGGCGCCGCCCCCTGACATGTTCACTTTTTAATTGTGGATCACCTTATCAGATTCTTGGGTCGGCGTAGGCTGAGATACAGACATTAGCGCCCATATAACATTGAGCGGACCGACTGCGCCTTCCATAACAGTGGAGTAAAACTCACAGTTACCAGATAACTGCAAATTCTTCAAACCAACAACCAAAGAAAAAGGAAGTGGGACATGTCAGCTTCTTTGATGTTGGAAGTTCTCTTCACAGAATCCCTCGTCCCAAAACAGAGACACAATGAGTAACCAATGAAATGAGGGTTAATCTCCATCTAAAACATGGTGAAAACACCAATAACAAATGAAAATGCAACACAAGAATGCTGAATGATTCAACTTGGATTTTGGAAATGATTCCGCACAGAATTTTTTTCCACAGAAAAAATCAGTGGTCAACATTTCCAGTGTAAAACAAAACACTCACATATTCAGGAAGATATTACAACACCTCTGCAGTCTAGAACTCATGTCCTAGCTTTATTTGTGAATCAGTAAATAATAGAATAATTAATTTACCCCTGTCTTCTTTTCCTCTTCTTTCACAATTGACAAGGGTCCTGGTATATTTCCTTTTCTTCTCAGATCGCTGGGCATCAGTCAACCACTGTTAAAAAAACAGAGGTCTGTAAATATGCTTCCTGATCTCACAGTCTATAGACACTAATTATGTATCCACACTCTTGAAGGCCATTTTCACCTATCCTCATTGATATTGTGAAAATGCTACATAGAAGCACAACACCTGCTAATTTCTCTACCACCTGGAAACATCCCAGTGTACGGTCAGAAAGACCATAACCAACCTGATTCTAACCTGAAAACTAAAAGGGAATTGGAACAACAGAAAACAGAGAGTAAGGATCAGCAATGGTTCCCGACCTCCCTGTACCTGGAGATATATTTGCTTTATAGAGTAGTTGTCCTATAGAACGGTGTGCATTTATAAGGTTATATTGACAGCCTAGTTTTTTGATGGAGATTTTCTACGAAATTGAGGCCAGAATTCACGACAAATTCTGAATGAAATCCTCCTTCCCTTTTCACTTCAAGAAGGAAAACCACGAGAAGAATTCCAAAGCCCAAGAGGACAACCCATAACAAAACGCCATGAAATTTACGTCAGTAGATAGGACAGATCAGCAATGCGGAAGTGAGAAAAATGTGACATGTCCACTTTTATTGTGGATCACTCTGCAGATTGCTTGTCGGGTAGGCGAGACTCAGGATGCACCCCATTTATCAATTGGCGACACGATGCGCCTATCAAACATGGTAGAAAACCAGCGGCTATCAAACTCCACATCTGACCAAAACCCAACTAGAGAGAAAGGAGTGACTGTCCACTCTGTTATGCGAATCACTTCAGGAATCCTCGTCCCGAACAGAGCACAAATGAGGGTTCCATGAAAATAAGGGTTAATCTCTCCATCTTTAAACCAGTGGTGAAAATACCATGAACAAAGAGTGAAAAATGCAACACAAGAATCTGAAGGATTCAACTTTGGATTTTGGAAAAGAGCTTCCCCATAGATTTTTTCCGACAGAAAAATCGTGGTTCAACAAAGCCCATGTAAAACAAAACACTCACCGTCCAGGAAGATATTACTACATCCTATCTGCAGGTCAGAACTAACTCATGTCTAGCTCTGATTGTTATCAGTAATTAATAGAAAATTATTAATTACCTGTCTTGTCTTTTATCCTTTTTCACATATCTCGAACAAGGGTCGGTATATTTCCTGGTATCTTTCCGCTCGCTGGGGAATCATCACCTGTAAAAAAAAACAGCAGTGGATATAATATGTTCCTGATGACATGCTAAAGACAAAATATGTATAACAAGCTGAAGCCTATTTTCCACCCTAATCATATCTAAGAGATATTGTTGAAAATGCACATAGAAATACAGACCACCTGCTAAGTATCTCACCACCAGGAAACATCCCAATTTACGGTTACAGAAAAAGACCAAACGCCAATCTATTCTGACTAAACCAAAGGGAATTGTGAACAACAGAAAACAGAAGAAAAGGGAGCAGCAATGTGCTGTCCTCTCTTGTATCCGAATATTGGTATAAAGAACATTTGTCTATAGACGGCATGCATTTTAAGCGCGTATATTGACAGATAGTTTTTGATTGGATTTCTACCTGGAACTTCGAGCAAGAATTAGCGAAAAATTCTGAATGAATCCTCTCTCCTTTCATTTCAAGAAGAAATGTCACAGAAGACCTTCCGAGAACCTTAAACAGAGAAAAAAACCCCAGAAAAAAACGCCTGGAAATTTTCCCACGCGTGGACTGGAAATCAGCGCGATTTGCGGTAAATGAAAAAAGTGACATGTCACTGTTTTTATCTTGTGGCGATCACCACCTCAGATTCACACACACACAAAGTAGGGTGAGACACAGAGTCGTCAGCCCCATTAAATTGGACAGATGGCACCATCAAAACAGTGGAGAAAACCACTTGAGTTTACCGCAACACGCAAACACTTAACCCAAAACCAAAGAGAAAGGAGTCACATGTCTCTTCGTTTGATGCGGAAATCATCTTCAGATTCCTCGTTCCGGAAACAGAGGTCGACAAATGAGTTCATTAAAGTAGGGTTAATCTCCATCTAAAAAAAACGAGTGGTGAAAACGCCAAGTACAAAGTGTAAGAATGCAACACAGAAAGAATCTGATCAGGATCAATCGTGGGTTTTGAGAATGAATTCTGCCTATATATTTGTTTCCGCCAGAAAAATCGAGAGGTGATAAACACATACCCAGTGATATACCTAACAAACACTCAACCGTATCAGAAGATATTTACCACACCTCAGGGCAGGTGTAGAACCAATTCTAGCCTGATTGTGATCATATTTTAATAGAAATATTAATTACCTTGGTCTTGTCTTTCCTTATTATTCGCAATTGACAGGGTCCAGGGTATATTTTCCTGTGTCTCTCCAGCTCGTTGGGCATCAGTCACCTGTAAAAAAAACAGAGGTGTGATAATATGTTCCTGACACATGCTATAGACACTAAGATTAGAGATGGGCAAATTTCCTGAAATTCATTTCGTTCACTTCGCAGCCGAATTCTCTGCAAAAAATTAACTTCGGTTCCGTATTACTTCGGGACGAGACATTTTCACGTAAAACAGCTATTTCCAGGCTCACAGAGTGCATGCAGGTGTGCTGTAGAACGTTTTCCATGCTTAAGATAGTATGCATAGAGGGAGCTTGGTCTTTGGTCTACATACAATGTTGTGTTTTTTGAATATGACACGCACGCTATACGTGCCGCCGCTCTTAGAATCTGCGCTTCGTGGCTATAAAAATTCCTGTGCACTTAAGAGGGTTACAAAAACTGACCAAAAAACTGAAGCGAGGGAATGTTGCCGTATAAAGTCATGCCAGAGAAAGCCTGGGAAAATAAAACAATCTGAGAGCTCAGGTTGGCAAGGACAACATTAGTGACAGAGTTGGGAGGTTGAACTGGCGGCAGCCATACAGCAGCATGAGGTGTGGCACGAATGACATTTCTGAGGTTGGCAAAAGGACAGGAATAGACCAAAGAGTGGCACAATGACACAGTTTGGAGGTCACGGTGGCGAGCAGCAGCATGAATTCACCGTGCCATGACAGAGTGTGATATGGTCACAGCATTCAGCCACTAAGCACAGCAAGAGGTCAACTGTGTACACAATACAGATGATGTGTAGGTCACAGCAGCAGCCACAGATTAGCAGCATCCATGAAGGTCAGACATGGGCACGCGTCATGCACAGTAGTGTTAGTCACGGCAGCACAATAGCACAGCATGAGACATCATACAGTGCACCCATTAGAACACATGTGTAGGGAGTCTCGGCGAGCAGCCACAGCAGCATCATGAGGTCATACAGGTGGACACAATGAGACAAAGTGTGAGTCACTGGCAGCAGCCAACCAGCAGGCATAATGAGAGGTCAAGACAAGTGGCACATATGACACAGTGTGGAGAGGTCATTGCGAGCAGCCACAGCAGCAGCATGGTTAGGTCATGCATGGCACAAGTGACATTCTGGAGTGCGAAAAAGGACAGGATAGTGCCACAAGTGGGACATAGACACCGTTGTGGAAGGTCACTGAACGGCACAAGACAGCCACAGAGCAGCATGAGTGTCAGACAAACAGTGGCACAATGACAGCAGTGTGTAGGTCACGGGCAGCAGCAGCATGAGGTCAGAACATTGGCACAAATGACATTCAGGAGGTGGCAAAACAGAAGTAGAGCCACAGAGTGGCGACAATGACAGAAGAGTAGGGACAGGTGACGGCGCGGCAGTCAGCATAAGGAGTCAGACAGTGAGGCACATTGACACATGTGTGGAGGTTCACGGCAGGCAGCAACAGCCACAGCTGAGTCAGCAGTGCACAATGAGCATTCTGGCGAGGTGAAAAAAACAGGAATAGGCCACATGAGTGGCGGCCAATGACACAGTGGTGGAGGTTCAAGCAGCAGCCACTAGCTTCAGCAATCGAAGGTCAGACAAACATGGCACAATGACACAGTGACTGTAGGTCACGGCGAGCAAGCATCCCAGCAGCACAGCATGAGGTCAGACAGTGCGACAATGTACTACAGTGTGTAAGGTCACAGCGCAGGCAGCCACAGCAGGCAGCATTGAGGTCAGACAGAGGCACAATTGACCAAAGTGTAGAAGGTCACCGGCAGCAGTCCACACATGCAGCATGAGGTCCGCAGTGGCACCTTGACATATCTGAGAGGTGGCAAAACAGTGAGTAGGCCTACAGAGTGGTGGACAATGAACCAACAGTGTGGGAGGTCACGCTGCAGCAGCCAATCAGCAGCAAGCATGAGGTTTAGACGATAGGCACAATGACACAGTGTGTAGGTGTCACAGGTAGCACGGCACAACAGTGAGCAGCATGAGGTCAGGCACAGTGGTCACAATGACACAGTGTGTAGGTCACGACAGCACAGCACATGAGGTCAAACAGTGGCACAATGACATACTGGAGGTGGCAAGAAACAGTAGTAGGGCCACAAGTGGCACAATGACAGAGAGTGAGGTGAGCGGCGGCACATCATGTAGGTCAGACAGTGCAACAAGATATCTGGGAGTGGCAAAAACAGGAAATAGGCCACAGAGTGGCACAATGATCACCGTGTCCCTAGTAACAGGCATCACCCACAGCAGCAGCATAGGTCAGAAAGTGGCAAAAACACATTTGGAGGTGGAAAAACGGGTGAGGCCACAAGGGGCAAAAAAGAGAGTGGGGGGGTGACGGCAGCGGGAGCAACACATGAGGAGAGAGGGGCCCAAAAATGCACAGTGGGAGGTCACGGCAGCAGCCAAGCGCAGCAGAGGTCAGACAGTGGCCAAAAATGAAGGTTGGAGGGGGGTGGCAAAAGCCCCCGGAAAAAGATGGTTGCGGCGATGGAGAAACGTCAAGATGTGTGGAATGGGCGGGGGTGGCGGTTTTGAATGGGGCTGGGCAGGTATTTGAACCCCAGATCGTTTCTCACAGTTTGGGTGAGGGTCTTGGCTGTGTATTGACCCCTAAGGCTTTGGTGTGTGGAAATCCTGGCCAATCCCCCCCGCACTGAACACCCGTCTGATCCCACAACTGGCCGGGCAGGAAAAGCTTCTCCCTGCAAACCGGCAAGTTGCGGCCCACATCCTTTTGGATGCCCTAGTCCAGGGGATTTCTAACGGGGGTGGGCAGAGTGTTTTCCCAATTAGGCCACCCCCTGTTGCTTCAGGTCTGCCCCTGGTCCTGCTGCTGCTTTTGGGCGACTGCCCCCCCTCACTGGGCGGTTAAAGGGAAGCTGCTTCTGATTCCAAACTTGGTTGCTGCTGATGGAGGGTATGCTCCGACCCCCCCACCTTCCCCCCGGCGCTGCGGCATTGACGTGACGCTGAAAAAACCCCCCGGTCGACTGTCGACGAGGGACGTGCCACACTGGAGCGGCCAACTGACTAGGAGGATTTTCTATAGTATTTGAGTTTGTCCCCATTCATAGCTGGGAAAAAGGCTCCCATTTTGGACCGGTAGCGAGGGTCCAATAGGGTGGAGAGCCAGAAGTCATCCTCTCCCGATGCTGACTATGCGGCTGTCACTAGCCAGGCAAATCAGCATGCTGCGGGCCATCTGCACAAGTGACTCCGAGTGGCTCCCTGCCTCCATCTCCACTGTATACTGCCACGGTGCTTGCGGGTAATCTGCCTCATCTTCCTCATCTCCATCTAGCTCCTCCAGTGCCCCTGCTCCTCCTCTCTTGTCACCTGGTAGAAAATCCACAATTTCACCAGGACAATGCTTCTGCCCCAATGTCCTCCCCTCCTCCTCCTCCATTTCAGTCCCCACCGGAAATCATGTGGCCACGAGATGTCTCCAGTCCCTGCCCAGACAGATTTTTCAGCATCTGTTCCAAGACATGAAGCAGTGAATGACGTTATTCATCCCGTAGTCCTGGCGACTGAACAAATAACGTCACCTCCTCGAATGGCCTCAACAAACCGGCAGGTGTCACACATGAGCTGCCACTGGTGACTCAAAGTTACACAGGGGAGTACTTCTGTCTGCCTGGATCATCAAAAAATCATTAATGGCCTTTCTCTGTTCATACAGTCGGTCCAACTTGGGGCAGGCTGGAATTCCAACAGGTGGAAACATCGCATATCGAGTGTGTTGGGGGGGGCCCGTTCTGCCACTGCAACTCGAGGGAGGGTTTCCTGGCTTTTTACGAATGGATAAAGTGCATGCACAGTTTCCTGGCCATTTTCAGAAAGTTCTGAAGATCGGTGGAAGACTTCAGGAACCTTTTCACAACCAGATTGAACACGTGGCCATGCAGGGCGCATGGACCATCCCCCCTTTTGGTGCAGCGGCGACACCATGTTCCTCCCATTGTCCGTCACCATGGTTCCGATTTGCAGTTGGCACGGAGAAAGCCACACATCGATTTTTGCTGCATGAAACGGAGCAGTTCCTCCTCCGTGTGACTTCGTTCGCCGAGGCAAGCCAGGTGTAGAACTGCGTGACACCGCTGTGCCCTACACATGTGGTATGATGGAGCAGTACTTGTAGAGGCTGAGATGGTGGTGGAGGAGGAGGAGGAGGCGGACATTGGCGTAGGAGCCGCAGTTTGACAACGTGGAGGAGAACGCGGGGGTCTCCTGTCCAAGTTGTTGGTGTGCCTGGGCCCGGGAAACACATTCAGCCAGTGGGCTGTAAAGGACATGTACTGGCCCTGACCGTAGTTACAGCTCCAGATGTCCGCGCTGCCGTGCACTTTTTGGGAACCCAAAACCGATAAGCTCAAGGACTGGCCCACCTTCTGTTCTTCATATTTATGGAACTCTCCATCTCGGCTCGGCACAAGCCATTAGTTCTCTGAAGGGTGCAGAGTCCACCATTTGGAAAGGGAGGGACTGCAGTACCAACAACTTGGCGGGAGCACGGCCCACTGTGCACCTTGGGAGGGTTTGGGCGCTATTTGGTGTCTCTTTGCAATCGCCTTTGCTGAAACAACTGCTGGCCCCCATGATTAGCAGGGCAGGGCATTAGGGCCCGGGGGAGATGTTTTTAAAAGGGAGAAAACCCTTCCCTTCTGCAGAGGTGGTGGACCTTGACTGGCTGGCAAGGGAAAGGGGTCCCCACGGGCGCTTCTGTTTGTGCTGCTTTTTTTTTTTCTGCGGGGGGCGGGGATGGCCCAACCACATCTGAGCCCACTTTTCCCCCGGGCCACCGAAAGGTGACCCGGGTTTGTTTTTGACACAGGGCCGTGGGGGCCCAACTTTTAGCCCCCCTTGGCCCCGGCTTCACTTTTTTGTTTCCCAGATTCACATATCCCCATTTTTCGGTCCCCCTTGGTTTTTACAAAGAACTCCCACACCGCCGAGTTTTGTATTTTCCGCCAACGCCCCCCCGCATTGAGGGGACTATTTGCCCCCGGGGCCTTGCCTCGCTGGGGGCCCCCCTTGCCGCTATTTTTTGGGAACCGCGAAGCGGGTTTTTTACCCCGGGGCCGCTTGGTTTCCCCCGACCTCACACTGCTCCCTATCCTGCGACCCCACGGCCACCGACCCACTTGGGCTGCGCCGCTGCCTGACCCCAAGGCTAACCCCCCTTCTCCTGACGATGATGAAGCCCTTGCCTAAACCCGGCCCCCAAAGGGTGCGGCCCGGGTTTAACCTCATCATCTATTTGTGTTTCATCGTCACGTTTGTCCCCCATCACTAGGGGTTTGGCGTTTTACTTGGGGCCCCCCGGACATCGGTCATAGGTCGTTTGGTGGGCCATCATGAAAAGATAGTCGATAGTAGATTATAAATCGATAAACCATTAAAGTCTATGGGAGAGCAACAACACCTTCTTTCTTACACCCAAACAGGGCTGGGGGAAGCGGAATTTAACCATCCACAACAGTCAAAGGGATACGGGGCTACAATTTTAAAGGGCAACACACTTAGGTTAAAAAAAGCCAAAAAAAAAAAAATTCAAAGCCCATTCCCCTATCCCTGTCTTGCACCCCCAGCAGGGAGCTTTAAACCTGCAGCCCCAAAATTTAAAAAGTGCCAAAAGGGCAGTATGATTTGAAACATTTTTGTACTTGAACTGGACTTTTGAATATCCCTGTTCGGGAACGTAGCTTAGCCCCAAACCTGAAGGGACCCCCAGATTTAAAAAGGCCGGAAAAAAGGGAGCCCTTTCAACCACCTTTTTAAAGTTAAACGGGAAAATTAACTATACTGGTCCTGTACGCAGTTTTACCTTTAAAAACCAGTCGGGCCCACAGTTTTAAAAATGTTTGGGAAAAGGAGTCTTTAAAACCACCATTTTAGTTTTCATTTGGACATTGATTTACCTTTTCCTGGGCCACAGCATGAGCCCAAACCTGCTTTCCCCCACAAAATTAAAATGTCCCGGGAAAAAAAGGGGGCCTTTCAAACCACCTTTTTATTTCGGGGGGACATTGACTATCCCTGCCCGGGGGCCACGGGCAGGACCCCCCAAACCCCTGCTTTCCCCCAGATTAAAAAATTTCCCGGGAAAAAGGGGATTTTTTTTAAACCCCATTTTGTTTTTCACGGGAAACATATACTGCCCTTTGGTCCTGGGTAGGGGCCTTGCCCCTCCGAAGGGAGTCGGACCAACTGAGCTTCACTTGGAAATTTTTGGGGTTAACGCCCCCGTTCCACCCAGGTCCCCCTTTTCTTGGCTTTTTTTTTTCTCATTTTACTAACTGTGGGGGAAAAAAATTGTTTCTGTACTTTGTTCCGGGTTCCGTGCTCCATACCCCATATCCTCTTGAAAAAAACCTACATTGGCCCAAGTTTTCCTGTACCTCCCTTGTCCAATTCAAAAGAATTTTTTTCCCAGTTTTTTTTTTTAAATGAAAATTTTTTTTAATTTAGTTTAATTCTAGAAAACAAAATTTTTAAAATAGGAGGGAAAATCCCACCATGCCCTTTGTTTTTTTTTTAATTGTTTTTAAAGGGGTTTGTCTAAATAAAAGGGATTGAAAAGCTATTTTAAAAGATTTTGGGCAAAAACAAGTCATTTTGCAATATGTGTCCATTAAGAGTGTCCAAACCAAATACCTTTTTCTGACAGCACCATCACCCTTGAGCCATTTTTGGGAAAATTGGGAAAGAAAAAATTCTGTTTTAAACAATTTTTTTTTTTATAATGGGACCTGTATATAGCAGCTTTTAAAAGGAAAAAATCCCCCCCAAAAAAGCTTTAAACCCTTGAACCACTTTGGACAATTGTAAAGAAAAAATTTGTTTTTTTTTAGAAAAAAAAATTTTTTTTAGAATGGGACCGGGTTAGTATTGCTGCTTTTAAAAAAGCAGAAAGCCCCAAAAAAATTAAAAAAATGACTTCTCGGGCCCCCGGTTAAAAATTGAAAGGGAGAAACCACTTAAAGAAAGCCACTTTTCCTTGTTCCTAAGGACCTTTGTTTAATTGCTGAAACCTCACGGGAAACATGACCCCAAAAAAAATTAAAAATAGGGCTTCTCACCCACTATTAAAAATTGTGAGGGAGAAACCCACTTAAAAGCCACATTTCTTTTCCCAAAGGCCTTGTTTAAATTGCGGAAATCCACAGCAAATTTGACCCCAAAAAAATTAAAAATATGATTTCCCACCCACTTTTAAAAATTTTTGAGGGAAAAATCCCAAACTTAAAACCCCCACATTTTTGTTCCACTTCTGAAGTGGTTTAATTTTTTCAGGGCGTGGGTTTTATTTTAGCGGTACGCCCCCTGCACCTTTCCGCCAGCCCCTTGGTGTGCTTAGAGAGAGTTTTGGGGTGCCTTATGTCCGTATTGCTTACCCGTGACCCTCCGTCCCCCACTTTTTTTCCCCCTTGCCCGCTTGCCCCCTGCCCTGGCCTTCTGCCCCCTTTTGACCACGAAAACCCCTGCTGCCTGCCCTGACCCTTTTGCCCGTCCCCCATTCCCTCTTTGGGTTTCGATTTTGTACCCGCAGTACCCCGACGCCTCCCCAACAAGTCACGTAAGGGGGAACGACCCTGGTAGCCTCACGCCCCAGCAAGGGCCATCCCGGCTTTTCGGCGGGCTCTGGTGAAAAACCGGGGGCCCCTTAAATTTCCCTTCCCTGGCGGTTTGGCTTTGGGGGGGGTCCCGCGAATCCACCGTTCCCGTTACAATATTTTCAATAGAAAAAATGTTAAATAAAAAAAGCCCTTTCAGTGCAATGTCTACCCCTAAGTTTTGGTGAAATTTATCCGTATTCTTTATAAGCTTGTCTGTGTTCCCCCCGGGGGGGGCCCCCTCTCCACTCCCCCCCTGGGTTTTACAGCGGTAGATGCCCCTTTAAAATTCTCTACCCAAAAACATAAAATTTTCCAATCTCTTAAACTAACTAAGTTGTAAGGGTCAAAAGCTAACAGTGAACTTTCCCCTGTGAAAAAATGGGGTTTTTTCGCTGAGCGGTTTTGGGCACAAGCAGACGCACGTCCTTCTGCTCCCAAAACGCTGAGAGACCCCTGGGGGCTGAACAGGAAGGGGTGTTCTATGTAAAAAAGAAAGGGGCATTGTGTTTTTCCCGCCCAAACGCAAACCCCTCACAACCCCGTCATGACGTCGGCCCCAACATCTTTACCTGCTCTATTCGTAAGCTGATTTTATGGCCGCCAAAAAAGACAGGAAAGCGCCGAAAATGGCGCGATCTTAATACATGATGCACAGGGGTTTTAACCTAAA
>JAODAL010045724.1:0-31655 GCA_025379985.1 Phyllomedusa bahiana | reverse complement strand
AATGGGGGGTTTTAAAATCCCCCGCGGGGGGGCCCTCAATGGCCCGGGGGGGGTTGCGGCTGACCAGGGGTTTAATTTTAAAGGGTGGTTCCATCCCCGCGATCTTGCGGGGCTCCGTTTTTGTGAGCGAAAAAAGACCCGCCGTAAAGTACTCTTTCGGAAATTTAGGGGAAAACCCCTCCCGAATCCCCGTATGAGTCCCGAAAAATGCCCGGAAAAGGGGTTTAAACTGTCTTTTTAAACAAGCATGTTTAAACCAATGATGAAAAAAGAGTAAAGGGAAAGTAAAAAATTTGCAGTGATGGGGGTTAGGGTGTCAATGATATCCTGTGGTAAAAAAAAAACAACCTTTAAACAGTTCCCTTATATATTTACTAATGTATAGTGTTTTTTTGGGAGGGAGAGGGTTGTCACTCCATTTATCAAATTTCCCAGAAAAAAAATTTTTTGTAATGTTTGGAGTATTTGGTCAATCTTGAAGTATTAGTCAGGGGTTTCGGGCCCTTTTCCCCCCTTAAAATTACCGCAAATGATTTTTTGGGGCAAGGGGTTTGCGATCGTCTGTCTGAAAATAAACGAAAAGAAAAATTTGCTGAAGAGAGGTTTTCCCGGCTTCCAAATTTTAACTGTCCCGGGAAATTAAAAGCTGTAGTTAAAAGCTCTTTTCCCAGAAGCATTTCTTGTAAACGGGGAGCGGGAAAAAAAACCTTGATTCCAGATTTTTTTAAACCCTTTGTTTTGCAGCGGTCCGCAATGGGCAAAAATTAAAGGGGAGAGGGGGTTCTGCCCCTTTGGGGTCATCGAACTCCTGAAATTAGCTTACAAAAGTTGCTAGAATTCACTAATTTGAAAAAAAAAAAAAAAAGTGAAAAATTAGTCATCCTTAATGGGAATTAAAAAAATTTTAAAAAAGGAAAATTTAAATTTTTAAATTTTTAATTTGTAAACTTCTCAAAGGGAAAAAAGCACAGGTGAAACGAGCGTTGGGGCAGCACATCTGTCTGTTGGTCACTTCACATTTTTAATCTGGATATTCCATGGGTTAAGTATCATTTAATTATTATACTTGGTCTATGCATATTGTTAAACATTTTTTGACCATTTTCTGAATAATTTTAACCAGAGGACTAAATTCATCAGTGACCTCTTGACTATATGTGTTTCCATATTCTGTGTGGTGTACATCTCTGAATATATTTTATATCTATAATTTATTTCTATTTTTCAATAAACTTTATACATTTTCAGCATTTTTGTGTTGGTTGTTTTTGGTTGTTTTTATGCCCCACATAAAACAAGTCCTCAAACAACTGTGTCACTTAAAAAATAAAATGTTATGACTGTTGAAATGCACTGAGGCAAAAACTAAAGCATTTAGCATAGGGCTGGTGCCTAAGTGGTTAATCAACTAACTCTATGGATAACTCATATGGATAAAAGAAGCAAGTTTAAAACTAGAATCATATTGGGCGACATATATGAATGAGCTGCACTATTTTTTGGCATGCGTTGAGCCAAACAGTCTGTTCTACAGATGCATGAACCATTGCAAGCCAAAACATAGCTAAATCTGCACCAGACACAACACTTTTGAGTGCCCCAAAGATGTGGGGCGTGTCATGCCAGTGTTGTACAATGTATCAAAAATGTGCCAAAGTTTGTTGTGAAACTGCCATACAAATCCAAACCAGTTTCAAAGTGGCACAGCAGAGACTACTTTTGGCGTAGAATGGGACACATCAATAAAGAGCTGTGAGACACTTTCATATGTGTCCCCCATTGAGTTTAATAGTGTCACATTTCTCCTGCTTGTATCTCGATGGACATGAGATATATATTTTGTTATTCAATGCCCAATTTAAAAAAAAAAATAATAATAATTGTCAGATCATCTTAACTTTATTAATTAAAATGAAGGAACTAGAAAAGTTTAAGATTCTCCATGAAGCATGCAAATTTAGAACATTTCACGGCCAACATCCAGAGGAAATAACCTGATTATATCAAACTTCACAAGCAATGAATTACTTCACAGACTGACACATTCCACTTTCAACTCAGTCTTCGTTACAAGGTTATTGAAATCTGCTACAACTCTTACTGGAATATAGTGAGGATCTCTGATGCGCTGACATTTTCATTGTCCATTAGATTGATTTTCTACTCATTATTCTTGCCACCTGTTTGCAAGTCCAAGTGTGAAGGCTGTAACAACAAATCAGCTCATCAGAAATATTGAGTTGTCTATCTTTTCTTATTTGTAGACTATCAATGCCCATGTCAGACAAAATAAAGCAAGCCAACAAACTGTATCCCAAACAATATAAACAGTCCAGAACCAGAAACTAGATTACGCAAAGAAAGATGTAAGAAGAGCTCCAAACAGTTTGTTCCAACAGGGTGTGTCGTGCCTTTAACAATTCTTGACAAGCTTGCTGTTAATCACTGATCCCTATGAATAGAAAATTATTGCAAATGATATGTGAATGATTCTAACAAGTATTAAAGTAAAGAGGCAGCTTGACTTAGTGTTCCCTGTACAACATGTGCTAACAGAGTAGTTATACCTCAACTATACTTCAAATCATGTTTTCTGAACAATACCATTATATTTTAGCTTCTGTATCAAGAGTGCAACACCTATTTCTACAGTGATTAAAATTTACTTAGAGTAAAACCTTCAGGGTTCTGGTGCTTATGAAATATGGTTCTGTAAAACTGGACACAAATTTGTGGTTTTTTTTAAGCACGTTGTTTAAAGGGAATTTGTCCCAAATTGTTTGGGTGTTTTTTATGTTATACATGTGGGATAGTGGGACAGCCTCCCTGTGTTTTCCAAGCAAAATCCCATGCATAACAGTTATGAAATGTTTATTTGTATTCTACTGTTTGGCCACAAGATGTCACTAATCTCCATTTTCCCAGTATGTGAAAAATGAGGGACAGGGTATAAGAGGGAACATGAAGAAAGAATTTTAGAAGCTCCCTGAGATTCAGAGGGAGAACAAAACTGAAAACAGAACTGACTAAAAAGGAAGCAGGATTCACATTTTTTAAAGAGACGGGGGAGAGCCGACCTGCCCAAATACAGACCCATGCAGAAAAAAGGAGAGAGAGAGAGAGAACTCCGGGACAAAAGGGGCCCAAGCTGCCAAATAGAGAGGACTTTTTTGCACCCGGGACCATCCACTTCATCCAAAAAGATCGGCATCTGAGGACGGGAATTCCCGGCCACTTTTAAGGAAACCTCAGGGGGGGGATGCATGCACGCCAACGAGCTCGGGATTTTTGAAGGCCTGAAATTATTTTATTTAAAGTTTGGGCCCCATTTACGGCCCAAAGGGGGGTTTTTCCCAAATACTTCCTCCTGTTCGGGAAACTTGGGGGTTTTTTGATATTACACCTTTTAGCTATTTTGGAAACCGGGTTTTATTAGTGGGGGGAAAATTTTTGCGCACATGTGTGTTTGGAGGGGAAGGGGTAAATCCTTTTAAAAGCTGTGTAAGCTCTGTCTGCCCCCGGGAGCCCCTGTAACTGCCACCACACACAATTGTTCCCGTTGGTAAATTCCCGGTATTAAGAAGGAAAGGGGGTTTAAAGGGCCTTTCTAAAACCCCAAGGTTAGGAAAATTTTCCCCGGGCCCATCCAGATTTACACTTTTGGGGGGGCCCGCTGTGCAGCACGGGGGCCCAGGTTCCCGTATTTGTAAATTTTTGTTTTTGGGGGGGATCTTTTTCACCATCTTGTTCCAAAAAAATTCAGTAAAACAAACCGTTGTTGGGGTGGGTTGAAGTCGTGTTCTTTGCCCGTGATTCGCTGTTTTCCCCGGAAAAACCCCGCCCTGGGTTTATTTCGGCTTACAATTTGGGCGTAGTCTTGCAGGGATACAGCGATCTTTATGGACGGAGCTCCCGGTTTGGGAAGATTTTCCCCCGGCGTAAGGGGCCCCGGCCCCCCGGGACCCAAAGCTCGGGGGTTTGCTAAAAAGTACCCCCCCCAAGTGGTTATGCCCTTTTTGGGGCCCAAACTATTGCAATCCCCCCCAAAATTTTGAGGGGAAAAAACAGACACTCCCAGGACGGACAAAATTTGTGCGTACGCTTTTTAAAATATGAAAATTAGCTTGGGAACGGGGGCCCAGAGATGGGGCCCGGGGGGGCCTTGGGGGGGGAAACTTTTTGGGGGGACAGAAATTTTTTTGCGCCCCGGGAGTCTAAAAAGGGAAAACGCTGGAGAAAATATTCTCGCTTTGGAAAGGGGCATAGGGGGTTTTTTACCAAAGTGGTGCCCTGCAAAAGTTGCTTTTTTAACCGGCCGCAAAGAGGGGGCAGCCCCTTATGCAATACTCCAATGCCCTACAAAAAACATTAAAATGAGATAAGACGGGGGGAGACCCGCGGCTTTGGGTTTTCCCAAAAGGGGGGAAAACTTCTAAGAGCCAATTCATTGGGGGATTGTAATAAATCCTTGGGGGAAAAAATTCAAGAAAAAAAAAGGGAATTTCGGGCCGACCTAAAAATCCTTTTGTTTTTAACTTAGCCCTTAAAAGAAAGGGGAGGAGGAACCCATTCCTTATGGTAAAGGTTTGTGGTAGTGCCCAAGCAAGTAGAGGCCCAAAGGGGACACGGGGTTTTTAAAGGGAAATGTGGTCCAGGCCCCTGCGGACAGATTTGGGAGAGAACTTCGGTTTGGAAGGTCCCAGATGAAGGGGGAAAAAGGGCCCTAAAAAAGCTCCAGAGAAAATTTGGGCTTCCCGCAAAACCCCTTTCAGAACGCCCCCCAAGGGGGTCCTCCCACAAGGGTCCATCATTTGTGCAGGGGTTTAGGGGCCCCTCGGCGGGGCTTGCCAAAAGTAGGGCCACTCGAGAGAGTGCCCGGGGAAATGTAAGGGTCGACCCGGGGGGTTTTAAAAACAAACCGCCCGGCCGCAGAAACGGGGCCCGCCCTTTCGGCGGGGAAACAAAAACCAAAGCCCATCTTTAGGATTACGATTTTTACGCCAGTAGTCCTGTTATGGAAGCCAGGCAAAGAAGGCAAAAAGGGGCCCACTTTTCAAATTTGATACGGGGTTCAGAGTGTACCCTGATCCCCTTTTGGAGTTTTTGAGGACATTTTTGGGACATGATGGAGCCAAAAAGATGGAAACGTCATAGGCGGGACGGCAGCCAAAAAGGGTAAAGGTGGAGGGTAAAAAGGGATTTTTTGGATGGGTCCACTTTTTGGGACAAGACTTTTGGCAAAAAGGATTTGTGCTGGTGGTTTCCCCCTATCCAAAGGGGGGGTTGGATGGCCCCTGGGCATGAACGTGCTCCGAGACCGGGTCCCCCACCTTTATCCCAAAAAAAGGGCCCAAAAAATTTTGGCAGCGGACCCCCACACCCCCGGCCCCACTCAAAGATCCTATGACAGATGGTGGAGGGCTGCAGTCTTAAAGAAGACCCCCACATCCGGGTCGACCCTTTGGGGAAAACGTAAAGGTGTCAGAAAAGCCCCGATCAAAAATCCCGCTCGACATAAAAAAAAATATTGATGCTGCCGGTGGACCCAGCGGAAGTTGAAATGGGCTGGAAGTCTTGGTTGAACCAGTCTCCCCAGGAAGAGTCACAAAAACCAAACCACGGGGTACCCTGGGGCCCTTGTCACTGGGGGAGAGGGGATGTGTACCCGTGAGATGCCCAACGTCAGGGACGCGAGTTAAAACCTTTCCTGCGAATCCCCTACGGTGAAGCCCAAAGTTCTGGAGAAGATATCCCCCTGCGAGGGGACATCACGCTATGGCCCGAAAAAGAGGTCAGCCTGGCCCTATGCAGTGGGCGCCCGAAGGGTGGCCCCCCCGACGGGGGAAGGGGAATTTGGCCGAGTGATTATGGCTCAGATGGGCATTGACCGCGGACCCTGACTCCAGGGCAACAAAAGCTGCGGAAGATACCCCCTTGGAAATTCCAGGAGGCGTTCTCAGACATCTTGAAGACTTCGGGTGTGTTCTACCATCAAAGCTGAAATCCCCACAGGCAAAGGGCCCTCCCCATCGGGAAAAACGGTACAGGAAAATCCCCCCCAAAAATGTACCAAAAGGGTAAAAAGGACATGGTGGCCAGCTTGTGGAAAAAAACGGGTGTTTAAAGAGCTCAAAGCCCCGGGGGCCACCCCTGTGGTTTTGGAGCAAAAAAAAATGGGAGTCTCGGGTTCTGCGTAGACAAACAGGAAGCTAAAGGGCCCAGACCTTTCGTGACGCCTTTTCCCCTCCCCCCGGAAATTTGAAGACCGCTGCCCAGTCTAGGCCATGCAAAGGGTTCAAATTCGACCCTCGCCCCTGGCCAGGGGATACGGGCAGGTACCAGGGGCCCTGAAAAGGAGGGGGCAAAGACAGCCTTAAATTCTGCCTAGGGGAAAAGATTTTCAATCGGATGCCTTTTGGGCTTTCCCAACGCCCAGGGACTTTTCCAGCGGCTGATGGAGCATTTCTGGGGATTTTAAATTCGGCCCAGTGATGATCTCCCGGGGACGATGTAGTGGTGTTAAAGGTTTTCCCGTTTGTTTACCATTTTAAAACTGCGGGGGTTTTTGGAAGGACTATGAGAAAATGGGTTTTTAATTAAAAAAAAATTTCAAAAGCCAAAGAAATCCCAGGCTTCCAGCAGCGTTAGCGTACTTGGGGCTTTTGGGTCACTTGGGGAAGGGGTTTTAACACCCGGCCCCCCAGTAAGGTGGAGCAGTCCAAAACGGGCCCCTCGGCCGTGTCCCACTACGAAAAGGTGGGGGCTTTTCGGGAAAACGGGCCGGGATTACCGAAGGTTTTTTTTAACCCCGTTTTAAAACTTTTCTAAACGGGCCCCCTTTAAAATGGGGTTATTAGGGATCCGGGGGGCCCAAAGAATCGCCCTATTGAGGGGGGAACCTCGGCAGCAAGAGGCATTTGAAGGGGTTTGAAAAAAAGGGCCTGACCAGGGGCCCCGACGGGCCCTTATGCGCGGGTTTGACACCCCCTTTCGGGTTTTATACTGATGGTTTTTACATGGGTTGGGGGTGTGGGTTTTCCCCGGTCCAGGAGGGGGGAGAGAGGGGTAATTGCCTATGCCAGTTGGGCCTTGCGGGGGTCGGAGGAATTCCTGGGCAAATTTTTGTCCTTTTAAATTGGAAAAAAAAAATGGGGGGGGGGAAAAACCCCGGTAAGGGGCCCTGACTGAAAAAGGGTTTGCCCGAGTACCCCGACAGGTGCAAAGGGTTTACTGTTTATGGGGCCCCACAACAAAAAATTGGGCTTTGGAGAGGGGGCTAAGCTTGGAGCCCCCCGAAAAAAGAGAGGGTGGCCCGAAATCTCAAAAAATCAATTTTCCGCATTAAAAATTTCCCGGGCAGGGAAGGGGAAAAAAAGGAATGCCGATGCCCTCTCTGGGGTTTTCCCCGTCGATACCATCCCACAGCATTTTCCCCAAAGGGGTTGGGAAAAACCCCTGGTGATTGGGGAGAGGGGGCCAAAATGGTTGCCCCAAATTTTCAGAAAGTGAAGTTGTGGGGGCCCCGGGCTTTGGGGCTGGCCCCCCACCAAGGAGAGGCCCAGCTGACTCAGGAGGGGCCAAAAACTGTTTTAGGCCCCGTGGGATAAGCTGGGGTGTTTCCCGGGTTTTCCTGTGTCTGACCATCTACCTAAAAATCAAGTTGCCGGGACTGACCAAAAGGGTTTTTTATCCCCCTGTCAAATTTGGGCCCGAGGGTGTTCGGGAAACCCCTGAGGAAGGGGCCCCTTTTGGGAGTGACAAAACCCTTTAATGGCTTCAACCCACTGGGGGTACTGCCCTGACTTTTTAAGCATGGTGTCGAAAACTTGCCTCAAGTGGGCGTACCTTGGGTTAAAGTAAAGAGCACTGAACGGGGGGCTCCCGTTCAACCATCCGGGGCATCTGAGCCCTAGAGCTCCTGATGATTTTTACTATGTGCCCGATTGGGGACTCTGGGCCTCTGGGCTTCGTTTTGGGTTTTGGGATGGCAGATCATTTTACTAAGTATGCCTGGGGGTACCCCCCCAGGGAAACGAAATGAAGAGTCTGCTGCTGAGGCGGTCTTTCAAGCATTTAATTTCAGGTGTTTGGGGGGGCCCACAGAGGAACATTCCGACCCAAAGGGGGGGTTTCCCAAGGGGTATAATGAGGAACTGTACCGTTGTATGGGATTGAGCGTTCCCGTACTACTCCCTAAACTTTCCCCAGGGGGAAAGGAGTTGTGAGCGGTTTTTAAACCCCACCCCCTTTTCCCGAGCTTTTTTTTTTAGAGGACAGCCAGAAAGGGTAGGTGGGTGAAATACCTGCCTGGGTGATGTGGGCCTATAAAAAATAGGGGGCACAATACCACGGGGACTCCCCAAAACATGCTGAAGGTTTGGGAGGGGGGGCCGGGGCGGAAAAGGGTTGAGGATCTTTACATGCCCAGTCCCAAAAACCCGCAACCCCCCACCAACCAGACCCCGGCCCGGGCCCAGGAACACCGCCGCCGACTGCGGAAGGGGGCACAAGGTTTTTTTGGGGAGGGGGTTTTGAAACCCAAATGGTTTCATCCTAAACCCCCCGGCCTTGCAGGAAAACAGTTTTTTCCCCAGGTTTATGGGGGCATGGTCAGGGGTAAAAAGGGCCCTCTGGGGAATTTTGGGTGGGAGGGGGGAGGCGGTCCCATTTTGTGGTCCCAAAAGAAGGGTAAACCCCCGCCATCCCATCTATAGGTAGAGCCGAAGGGGCAGGGGGCCCCTCACGAAATCTGCCCCAGAAATTTGTTTAGGGGGCTGTGATTTTGAAGTGCCTTAAAAACACCCAAAGAAATTACCCCCGTTCAGGAGCCCCCCTTGTTGAAAAATGGGGCTGTCCCATTTCTGGGGGTAAAATGAGGTTCCACTGTGACCCAAACTTTCCCCCAAGGAGAGAGTGGAGCAGCCAACAAAATCCTTCCCCCCAAAAAAGGGTGTGCCCGAAGCCCCCTGACCCATAGCCCCACGTTTTGCCCAGATCCACCGTGGTTTTACCCCCCCCCCCCAGCACTAGCACAAACGGTTTGTGTGGGGGGTTGTGAGGAACCAAAATTCTAGTGGGGTGGTATGTGGGATAGGGGGGCAGCCTCCCCGTGTTTTCCAAGCAAAACCCCTGCATAACATTTTTGAAATGTTTTTTGTATTCAAATGTTTGGCCACAAGATGTCACTATGTCCAGTTTCCAGTAAATGCAAATGAGGGCAGGGTATAAAAATGGCCCCCTGAAGCAGCCATTTTTTGAAGCTGCTGAGATTTAGAGGAGAACAGACTGAGACAGAACTGGCTAAAAAGGGGGCGGATTCACAGTTGTAAAAAGAGGGCAGGGGAGAGCCTGGGCTGTCCCAAAAAGACACCATCACAGGGAGAGAAAGAGAACTCCCCCAAGAAGGACAAGCTCCAAGATAAAAAAGGACTGACTGCTCCGAACCAAACCCCCTTAACCCCCAAGGGTCTGCACCTGAGGAAAGGAATTGCCGGCCAACTTTTTTAAAGGGACCCCCAGCGGTGAGTGCACGCCAACGAGCCCCGGACTGTGAGAAAAACCTGTTTTTAGTTTAGTTATTTTTGGCTGTTACAGGCCAAAGGAGGGTTTCCCAATTTCAACCTCCGTTCAGGGCTTGGAGAGTTTGGAAAAATTTTCACCTTAGCTACTTGAACCGGTTTATCGGTGAGGGAAAAAATTTTTGGGCACATGTGTGTTTGGGGGGGAAGTGGTAAATCCATTAAAGCTGGGGTAAGCTGCTGTTTTTGGGACCCCGACCCCCCCGCCCAAATGCCACCAAAACAATTTTTTCCCGGGTTTGGTTTTTCGGGATTAAGAAGGTAAGGGGTTATCGGCCTTTCTGAACCCCACGGTTTGGTAAAATTTCCGGGCCCCAAAAAGTACACTTCTGGCGGTGCGCTGTGCAGCACAGGGGCCCCAAAATACTATTTGTAAATTTGTTTTTTTGGGGGATTTTTGGTTTACCCTCTTGTTTCCCCGAAAAAATTTAGTAAAAAAAAACCCTTGTTGACCCGGTTTGGAGTCATGTTCTTTGGGCTTTTGGGGCTTGCTGTATTCCGGAAAAACCTTTTCCCTCGGGGCCCCGGCTTACCCTACACATTTTTAAATAATTTTGCTTATGGTTTTTTTTTTTATTTTTCATAACACCCATCCATATTTTTGGGAAAAAAAACTGAACACCTGAAAATTTTTTATTGGCCCTATGTCCAATAATTTTTTCTGACCCCTTTCTGTTCTCTAGAGAAAAAATTTTCAGCAATTCCCTTTATTATTTAGCTAGGCAGGGGTTTGGGAATGTTTTACAAGACTTATTTTAAAGCATAATTGTATGGGGCATTTTTAAATGGTATTTGGGGTTTATAGTGGGGAAAAACGTTTCTGCAAATTTTGGTAATTTTTTAGCCCCTCATGAGACTATAATTGCGGTAGTCCCCCTCGGGCCCTTCAAAACGACCCAATGTACTCAGGGGGAAAAGTGGGCATGTGAAAAGTTTGCGGACTTACTGTAAGCGCCCGCAATAAGCCGTGTGGACATACCCCCCCCCTTTTACTAAAAAGGGGAAAATTTAAAAAATGTAAAAAATAAGTTATCATCCATCATTCACAATATGAGATAGCCACAGCTCCCACTTTTTCCCTCCCAGCACAGTGATTTTTATCTCAGGTCACGGAGCATACCTAGAAGTCAATGGGCCTGCTTGGTCGCAGGTTCCTGTGTCCATGAAGCTACTGTAACTCATCTCTCTTAATGCTGTCAAAAGCAGCTTGCAAGATGGCTGCCACGTTAAGCATACACAGAAAACAGAAATAAATACATCTACAATCAGTAAAATAAAACAGCTAAAAAGAAAAGAATATGTATATCGGATCGCGCCGTGTCCCGGTCCACGGACCGCGGTTGTACCTATGTCCCTCTCTGCGGGTGCCCGGCGGGACGGGTGGCGCCACAGACAGTGCCTCTGGCCGTGCTCGCACCCGTCCCATCCACTCACCTGACTTCGCTCCTGTGTCTCTCTCTTCCCCTGTCGGCCGGAATGCGGTGTGCGCCCCCCTAGCTCTTGTAAATTTAAAGGGCCAGTGCGCCGGTAATTGGTTAATTGCCGGGCGCTGACCCTATATAGTTTTGGGATCCACGTCACTTCCCTGCTGGATCTTTGTTGCCTCCGTGCCCTAGAGAAAGCGTTCCTGAGTGTTTACTGTCTTGCCGTGTTTTCTGACCTCTGCCTACGTTTACCGACTCCGAACCTTTGCCGCCTGCCCTGACCTTGCCGCCTGTCCCCGACTACGCCTACGCCTCACGATTCTGTACCACGCTCACCCTTGGCTGCCACCGCAAGCAAGTCACGTCAGGGGTAGCGACCTGGTAGACTCCCGCCGCAGCAAGTCCATCCCGCTTTGCGGCGGGCTCTGGTGAAAACCGGGACCTACTTAGCTCCCTGGCATGGCTTACACCATCGCTTGCGGTGATCCAGCGGTTCCACTACCAAGTTCGTTACAATATACATCACTATCTCATTTTAATTAACAAAAATATATATATATTTATGATAAATTGCGGCCCCCTCCGGAGTCTCTGTCATCATGCCACCTATGCCAGAAGGCCGAGCGCCCAGAGAATCAGAGCAGCGGGGAGAGAGGTAAGTACTTGTATTTTTTTATCAAACCCTTCCTATACTTGACTATGGGGGACATAAACCTGCCTATACCTGCCTCTAACTGCCTATACCTACTATGGGGGACATATACCTGCTTTGCACTGTGTATACCTGCCTATATTTGCTATGTGGGACATATACCTGCTTATACCTGCCTATACCTGCCTATGGGTGGACATATACCTGTCTATGGGGGACATATAACTGCCTATACCTGCTATGGGGGACATATACATGCCTATATCCTGCCTATGAGGAGACATTAAACTGCCTATACCTACCTATGCCTGCCTATGGGGAACATAAACCTGCCTATACCTGTCTATGAGGGGACATATACCTGCCTATAACTGCCTAAACCTGCTATGGGAGACATATACCTGTCTATACCTGCCTATGGGGGACATTAAGCGGCCTAAACCTGACTATGGGGGACTTGTACCTGACTATGGGGGACATATACTTGCCTACACCTACCTATGGGGGACATATACCTGCCTATAGGGGATATTAAACTGCCTATACCTGCCTATGTAATTTTATTGGTATCCATTTTTATTTTTGAAATTTACAAGTAGCCACTGCAGTTTCCACCCTGGTCTTAGACTCGAGTGAATACTTTTTCCGAGTTTTTGCGTGCGAAGGGTAGGTGGCTCGGCGTATGTTTAGGTGAGCTGATCCTCGAGTACGTACGGTAAGTAATAAAATGATAAATCAGTTTGTCTCAGTTGCCATACTAATGTCAACATAATGTATCACTTGCAATCAGGAGAATAGGTAAGCTGAATGGAATGTTCTCTAGTCATTTTTCTGATTTCTGTTTGAAATTACAAACACTTTCTTTTAAGACCAAAAAAAATGAATTATATCTTTTAACCCTTTATTTCTTTAACTTTGGCCTAAGGGTATAGTTTCACTCACACATATATACAGCCACTTTACGTTAGATCCTGGAGGTTGGAATCTGCTCCTGCTCTCATTGATGTCCAGCATGACAGCAGTTAATTCCTGAAGGACTTGTGCTCAGGTGCAGCTGATTGTCTCTGGTTGACTGCTTTAAAAGGCAGTTCCTTCAAGCAATCAGCACCTGAGTATTACTGTCGTAATGCTAGAGTCTGCTGCCCTTACCTCAAGCTCCTGAGTCCTGGTTCTTCTGTGACCCCTGGTTCCGTGTTCAGAAGATTTCTGTACCTGTGACCCTAGCTTCATGTCTCCGGCCTGGCTCCCATTTCCAGCCCGTCTCGTCTTGCCTTGTCCTAGCCTTGAGGACTCTCTGCCGTGCTCCTGGTCAGTGCCATATTCTTCTGGAATTCCTCTTGGTCAGTGTCAGTGGATCTCTGGAGATTTTCCCGATCAGTGTCTGTGTTCCTCTGGAGTTCCTCCTGGTCTGTGTCATGTTCCTCTGGAGTTCTTTCTCGTCGGTGCCGTGTTCTCCTAGAGTTCCTCCTTGTCGGTGTCCGTGGTCCTCTGGAGTGCCTCCTGGTCAGTGTTCCTCTGGAGCGCCTCCTAGTCAGTGTCAGTGTTCCTCAGGAGTTAGTCCTGGTTGTTGTTCCTCTGGCTTTTCTCCTGGTCGGTGTTTCTAATGGTTTGTGCCCAGTACCAAGTGCCTCTGGTGTTAATCCTGGTTTGAGTACAAGCCCCTCACCTGGTCCAAGTCCTTCTGGTGTCCTTCCTAGTTTTCTCATCTGTGTCTATTTGTCTTGCCCATCTGGACTTCCTTGTTCCGCTGACTGTTGTCCCTGTGTCCTATCCTAGTTCCTTATGTCCCTGACTGCAGTTGGTCAAGTATCTGCCTCTGGATCCATTTCCCTTCTTAGAAAATATTTCAAGGATTTTCTTATATTCCACTTTATGTTGGTTTTGTGATATGTAAGAATAAACAACCTTGTTTTTTCAACTTCTACCTTTTGATATGCAATTGGATTAGCTAAATGTCGAGCTTTTTTTGCTTACACAGTACACAGTACACACCTTCTCATTACAAGAGTTTTCTGTATTTTCAGGACTATAAAAATTGTAGATTCACACTGAAGGTATCAAAACTATGAATTAACACATGTGGAATTATATACTTAACAAAAAAGTGTGAAACAACTGAAAATATCTCTTATATTCTAGGTTCTTCAAAGTAGCCACCTTTTGCTTTGATTACTGCTTTGCACACTCTTGGCATTCTCTTGATGAGCTTCAAGAGGTAGTCACCTGAAATGGTTTTCACTTCACAGGTGTGCCCTGTCAGGTTTAATAAGTGGGATTTCTTGCCTTATAAATGGGGTTGGGACCATCAGTTGTGTTGTTCAGAAGTCAGGTGGATACACAACTGATAGTCCTACTGAATGGACTGTTAGAATTTCTATTATGGCAAGAAAAAAGCAGCTAAGTAAAGAAAAAACTAGTGGACATCATTACTTTAAGAAATGAAGGTCAGTCAGTCCGAAAAATTGGGGAAACTTTGAAAGTGTCCCCAAGTGCAGTGGCCAAAACCAACAAGCGCTACAAATAAACTGGCTCACATGAGGACCACCCCAGGAAAGGAAAACCAAGAGTCACCTCTGCTGTGGAGGATAAGTTCATCCGAGTCACCAGCCTCAGAAATCGTGGGTTAACAGCAGCTCAGATTAGAGACCAGGTCAATGCCACACAGAGTTCTAGCAGCAGACACATCTCTACAACAACTGTTAAGAGGAGACTGTGTGCAGCAGGCCTTCATGGTAAAGTAGCTGCTAGGAAACCACTGCTAAGGACAGGCAACAAGCAGGAGAGACTTGTTTGGGCTAAAGAACACAAGGAATGGACATTAGATCAGTGGAAATCTGTGCTTTGGTCTGATGAGTCCAAATTTGAGATCTTTGGTTCCAACCATCGTGTCTTTGTGCAACGCAGAAAAGGTGAACAAATGGATTCTACATGCCCGGTTCCCACCGTGAAGCATGGATGGTGTGGGAGTGCTTTGCTGGTGACACTGTTGGGTATTTATTCAAAATTGAAGGAATACTGACCCAGCATGGTTACCACAGCACCTTGCAGCGGCATGCTATTTCATCCGGTTTGTGTTTAGTTAGACCATCATTTATTTTTCAACAGGACAATGACCCCAAACACACCTCCAGACTGTGTAAGGGTTATTTGACCAAGAAGGAGAGTGATGGGGTGCTACACCAGATGACCTGGCCTCCACAATCACCAGGTCTGAACCCAATCAAGATGGTTGGGGTGAGCTGGACCGCAGAGTGAAGGCAAAAGGGCCAACAAGTGCTAAGCATCTCTGGGAACTCCTTCAAGACCATTTCAGGTGATTACCTCTTGAAGCTCATCAAGAGAATGCCAAGAGTGTGCAAAGCAGTAATCAAAGCAAAAGGTGACTAATTTGAAGAACCTAGAATATAAGACATATTTTCAGTTGTTTCACACTTTTTTGTTAAGTATATAATTCCACAAGTGTTAATTCGTAGTTTTGATGCCTTCAGTGTGAATCTACAATTCTTATAGCCATGAAAATATAGAAAACTTTTGGAATGAGAAGGTGTGTCCAAACTTTTGGTCTGTGCTGTATATATATATATATATATATATATATATATATATATATATAAATATATAAAAATACATATATATAAATACATATATATATATAAACATATATATATATATATATATATTATATATGATATATATATATATATATATATATATATATAAATATATATATATATATATAAATATATATAATAATAATATTTGTAGTATTGTATTATATCTTCTCATGAGACAATACTGAAGATATCACACTTTGATACAATGTAAAATAGTCAGTGTACAGCTTCTATAAAGTGCAAATTTGGTGTGCCCTCAGAAAAACTCAACACACATCCATAAATGTCTAAACCTCTGGCAACAAAAGTCAGTACACACTTAAATGAAAATGGGCAATTTGTGCCCAATTTGCGATTTTCCCGCCACAGTGTCATGTGACTCTATAGTATTACAAGGTCTGAGGCATGTTGAAGTTGGTGTTATCACTCTCACACTCCCTCATACTGGTCCCTGAGAGTTCAATATGGCATCTCATGGCAAAGAACTGTCTAAGGATCTAAAAAAAATTGTTGCCTACATAAAGATGGCCCAGGCTATAAGAAGATTGTCAACACCCTGAAACTGAGCTGCAGCAAGGTGGCCAAGACTTTACAGTGGATTTACAAGATCCACTCAGAACAGGTCTTGCCGTGGTCAACCAAATAAGTTGAATGCACAGGCTGAGCGTCATATCCAAAGACTGTCTTTTCAAAATAGACGTATGAGTGCTGTCAGCATTGCTGCAGAGGTTAAAGGGTTGGGTGAGCCTGTCAATGCTTAGACCATATGCCGCACACTGCATCAAACTGGTCTGCATGGCTGTCGCCCCATAAGGTAGTCTCTTCTAAAGATGAGGCCCAAGAAATCCTGCAAACAGTTTTCTGAAGACAAGCAGACTGAGGACATGGATTGCTTGATAAGACCAAGATAAACTTATTTGATTCAGATGGTGTCAAGTATGTGTTACGTCAAAAAGTTGAGAAGCACAAAGACAAGTGTGTCTTGCCTAGCATCGAGCATGTTGGTGGGAGTGTCATGGTTTGGGGCTCCATGAGTGCTGCCGGCTGTGGGTAGCTACAGTTCATTGAGGGAACCATGAATGCCAACATGTACTGTGGCTTACTGAAGCAGAGCATGATTTTCTCCTCCCTATGGAAACTGAGCCATAGGGCAGTATTCCAACATAATGCAAACCCCAAACACACCTTCAAAACTCCCACTACATTGCTAAAGAAAACAAGGGTAAAGGTGCTGGACCGGCTAAGCATGTTCTAGACCTAAACCCTATTGAGCATCTGTGTGACATCCTCAAATGGAAGGTGGAGGAGCGCAATATCTCTAACATCCATCAGCTCTGTGATGTTGCAATGAAGGAGGGGAAGAGGTGCCGCAAAATAATGGTTGCCACACAAAATATTGACACTTTGGGCACAATTTGTCCTTTTTCACTTAGGGGTGTACTTTTGTTTATATATATACACTCACCGGCCACTTTATTAGGTACACCTGTCCAACTGCTCGTTAACACTTAATTTCTAATCAGCCAATCACATGGCGGCAACTCAGTGCATTTAGGCAGGTAGACATGGTCAAGACAATCTCCTGCAGTTAAAACCCGAGCATCAGTATGGGGAAAGAAAGGTGATTGAGTGCCTTTAAAACTTGGCATGGTTGTTGGTGCCAGAAGGGCGTTCTGAGTATTTCAGAAATCTGATCTCCTGGGATTTTCACGCACAACCATCTCTAGGGTTTACAGATAATGGTCCGAAAAAAAAAAAACATCCAGTGAGCGGCAGCCCTGTGGGGGGAAATGCTTGTTGGGATGCCAGAGAGGTCAAAGGAGAATGGGCAGACTGTTCGTGCTGATAGAAAGGCAACGGGAAACTCAAATAGCCCCCCGTTAAAACCCAAAGGGTAGGCAGAAGAGGCATCTCTGAATGCACAGTACGGCAAATTTTGAGGCAGATGGGCTACAGCAGCAGAAGACTACACTGGGTGCCACTCCTTTCAGCTAAGAACAGGCAACTGAGGCTCCAATTTGCCCAAGCTCATCGAAATTGGACAGTAGAAGATTGGAAAAACGTTGCCTGGTCTGATGAGTCTCGATTTCTGCTGCGACATTCGGATGGTAGGGTCAGAATTTGGCGTCAACAAATGAAAGCATGGTTGCATCCTGACTTGTATCAACGGTTCAGGCTGGTGGTGGTGGTGTCATGGTGTGGGGAATATTTTCTTGGCACTCTTTGGGCCCCTTGGTAACAATTGAGCATCGTTGCAACTCCTTGTGGAATCTATGCCACGAAGAATTGAGGCAGTTCTGAAGGCAAAAGGGGTCCAACCTGTACTAGCATGGTGTACCTAATTAAAAATGGCCGGTGAGTGGGATATAATATATATATATTATATATATATTTTATTTTATATATATATGCGCTGCTTCTACCAATAGTGGTGAACTTCTTATAAGCTGCCTCGGTTGAATGTATCCTCTTCATAGACCCGTTATTAGTCAATTTTCAAGCACATAAGTCATCAAGGCAACAGTATAAAAAAACTTTATATACTTTCAAAAACTTTTAAACACACTTCATTGCATAGATGAGTATAAAAACCTGAAGGTATATCGGCATATACAGTCTTTCTGTCCCGATCCTAAAACCACTCTTGAATGAGTCCTCCGGTAAGTCTATGAGAACTCGCAACAGAGCTGATGCGCAGTCCTTACTTGCGACATTTCAGATTGGCAATATATCTTTTTTTTTAAAAGTACTCACTTTTGTTGCCAGTGGTTTAGACCTTGATGGCTGTGTATTGAGTTATTTTGAAGGCACACCAAATTTATACTGTTATATAGGCAGTAAACAGACTACTTTACATTTTATCAAAGTCTCATATCTTCAGTTTTGTCCCATGAGAAGATATAATACAATATTTACAAAAATGTGAGAGGTGTGAGGGGAGAGAGAGGGAAAGAAAGAGATATGAATGCACCTTTGGGCAGATTCATCAATACTGTATAACTATTAGATGGTGTAAACGTAGACTAGACAGTCTTACATTGTCCCACATTTATCATAATACTGAAAAATCTGGAACAGTTTAGAACTGTCTAGTCTAACTTTAAACCATTTTTTGCTTGCCTTACTTTATGCTACAAATGCGGCAAAACTTTGTCACATTTTATAGTGCATGGCATTGCATGCTACGCCATGTCACTTTGGCTCAAAGCCACACCTCTTGACCAGATATAAGCGCAGATGTGTCTAGAAACTGTCTAAAATACATTATAAATGTGGCGTAAAGCTTGTACACCATTATTTTTGTCACAAATTGCGCCAGAATTCTGGTGCAACTGCCTTGATAAATGTGTCTCAATGTTGTTTGTGTCTTCAACATGTGTCTGTTGCCACCAAAATTCCCTTCATGGACAGTAGCGGGACCCTGGGCCCCCTGTCTTTTAAAACATCACAAAAAGTGGTACTTTATCAGAAAAAGGCTTTTTTAAAGAAAAATTCGAGGTTATGTCATAACACAGTTGCCTTCAAGGCAGAAATTATCACTGCCAAGTTTCACAGCATAAATTCATCAACCTAGACATACCAAATATGAATAACCCTAATTCTAATGAATTTTAATTTGAGTTCCTTGAACAAAAACTCTTCCAATCTTTGTTTGTCTTTCTCATTAGTATGTCATTGTTAACAAGGACTCATAGAAAATGCATTTGGTCTTTGCGAAGAACTTGTCTTAAAACCAAATTTGTTTTACCTTGTAATAGACAGTTAACATACCTCCAGGGAAACTTAATTTGTGTTTGATTAAACATCGAACATAACAGTGTCTATGTGTGGCCACCCAAATGATTGGTTTTTGTAAATTGTATACAAAAAAATGGGGGCGTGAAAGCATACTAAATATAATTAAAACAAGGCTTTATTTGGCCTATTAAAAGTTTGGGGGGTATGTCACCTGCATGCGCTTGACATGCTATTTGTTGTTATTCTGAAATAGCATAGTGGAAATTTTACATGTAAACAACCCTTTACAAGCCAGCCACCCATACTTCTTTGACTGGGCTTTTAAATAATTTTTTGGGGGGAAAAATAAAGGTCAATAGCCGATATGGGAAATTTTAATGGCTCATCCACAAAACATATGTTTATTCAAAATTAATCCATATAAAAAAAACCAAGGAAATGTTTGTTTTTTTCCTTTTTATTTTTTGAATAATGCAGGATGTCTGTTACGAATGGTAGGAATCCTCTTGCCATTTCATTTTAACCTGCTTACTATATCAGATGAGGCTGTTGCTATGCCACTGATCCAAACAATTCTCTGGACTATTAGATGACCATACTGCACGTGTAAGCATGATCATTTGGGAATGGTTAATTGCTAGCCCTCTATAATGTTGTGTTTCACTGGGAGACTGTCACTGTGAATACTGTTAGCTGAGAGACTGTGCCTTGTGAGCTTATTGCATTCTGTTTCCATCATCCAGTCCTGTTCTGGTTAGTTATACTGTTTCCAGTTTGTTAGAGTTCTCATTAGTCTTTATTTTTCTGTTGCTTCTGTTCTGCCCAGTGTCATTCTTGCAGTGTGTTCAATTCCTAAGTTCTCTATAGTTGTTCTGTGCTGTTATGGTTAGTCAGCATAGCTGAGCGACATTGGTAGGGACATCATCAGGAATAGAATAGTGCCAGGGAGTTCTGGTGGTTTGTTTCAGCGCTATGGACAAGTTAGAAATAAAGGTAGGGAAACATAGTTGCTAGGACCAGGTGTTTCTTGGTGTCTTGTTTCTGGATTTAAGGAATTTACCCTACAATCCCTTCTTCCCCCCTTCCTCCATCTTTTGCGTCAGTCAACTATTGGTAAGTCCCTACATTTACTTTTATCCACGTTTCATATTACTTGCATGTGACTGCATGCACGTTTCACTTACATTATAAGTTTTGTTGCATTCTGTGTCAAATGGCAAAAGCATAGTCAATATTTTAGATGAAAATGAGATCTAATACTACAATTATTATACATAGACTGCTGAATGTGAAATATGTGTTGCAAGGGCCAGCACTGATTATTATAAAGGATGATTACAGGGGTTTCTAAAGATTAAAACGCAAATCCACTGGTATTTATATATTATTGGGCCCACAGATAAATCAAAGTGGTGGAAGGGGCTCCCTTCTACCTCACAGATAGCTCTAACAGCAATTCACAGTCTAACACCTTAAAAAAACTCACTACTGATACAAGATAATAATGTGACAAAGTTATTTGTATTCAAACTTTTGTGCTGTATGTACATCCATATCGGCATCACATAACATCATAAACTGTCACAACAATTAAAACCTGTGGTCATTACCATACTTGGTATAGTCTTTCAGAGTTCACAATCAATGTGGGTCAGTTTAAGATGATTTGGCAGAATTTTATTTTTGGATTATGGAAACTTTTACAAGGAAGGTGTTTCCCTCAAGGTTTTTAAAGGATGGCTGTGATTTGGTTAAAATTAAAATTTTTTTATTAAAAAAAGATAACTAAAAAGTTGGGCAAAATTTTTCAAAAATTTAGATTCGGTCACTTGGGCCGAATTTTCCGACAAAATTCGTTTCGGCCCCGTTTTACTTCAGCAAAAAATTGCTTTTAAAAAAACGGGCTTTTTCCCAGCTGCACAAGCCTCCCAGGGTGCTGTGGGAACGTTTTTGCATGTTTAAAATATGCGGGAGGGAGTTTGGGTTTGGGTTTTCTTTAAAAATTTTTTTTTTTTTGTATACAGGGGCACGGGACGGGCCCGCCGCTTTTTAAAATCCTTAAATAAAAAATTCCCGGGGAAACCTTAAGGGGAAAAAACGGGCCCAAAAAAACTCAAGGAGAATGTAGCCTAAATAATTTTATCCGGGCAAAAGCGGGAAAAAAAAACAATTTGAGAGCTCAGGGGGGGGCAACATTAGTGAAAAGAGTGTGGGGAGGGGACGGGGGCAGCCACAAAAGCATGAGGTCAGACAGTGGCCAATGTCATTCTGGAGGGGCCCCAAAACGGGGAGGGGGCCCCACAAAAGGGGCACAATGACTGAGACGGAGGTCACAAAGGGCAGCAGCTTTGGGGTTTCGGGCAGGGCACAAGGGCCCCATTTCGGGGAAGGGTGGGAAAAACGTAGCAGGCCAAAAAGGGGAACAATAACAAAAAGTTTTGGAGGTAAAGGGGGTTTAGCAGCACATAAAGGTAAAGGAGTGGCCCAATCACATTCTGGAGGTGGCAAAAACTGGGTAAGGCCCAGAGGGCACAAAGACAGGGGAATGGGAGGGCACGGGGGAAAGCAGCTGGGGGTCGGGCCCAGTGGAACTGGTACAATAAACACGTGTGGGGGGTCACGGAAAGCACCCAACGCAGCAGCATGAGGTCAAAACAGTGGCACAAGGGGAAAATTCTGGAGGTGGAAAAAAAAAAGGAGGACCACAGAGTGGCAAAATGACTGGAGCGGGGGGATCCTTTTTGGGGCAGCAGCATGAGGTCAGGCAATGGCCCCAAAGACATTTTTTGGAGGTGGAAAAAAAGTAGAAGGGGGGGCCACAGAGTGGCACAATAAAAAGTTTTTGGAGGTCAGGGTTAAGCAGCACTTTGGGGGTCGGCAGTGGCACAATCACTTTCGGGGAGGTGGCAAAAATGGGAGTAGGCCCAGAGTGGCACAAAGACAAGAAGGGAGGGCAGGCGGGCAGCAGAGGTCAGGCAGTGGTACAATGGTACAATGACACAGTGTGGAGGTCACGGCAGCAGCCACAGCAGCAGCATGAGGTTCGACAGGGCAAATGACATTCGGAGGTGGCAAAACAGGAGGAGGCCACAGAGGGCACAATGCTGAGAGCGGGGGTCACGGCGGGCAGCTAAGGTCAGGCAGGGGCACATGACATTCTGGAGGGGCAAAACAGTAGCGGCCACAGAGTGCCAAAAAGACACAGTGGGAGTCACGGTACAGAAGCATGAGGTCAGGCAGTGGCACAATCTCATTCTGGAGGTGGCAAAAACTGGGTGGGCCCCAGAGTGGACAATACAAAAGAATGGAGGGCACGGCGCAGCGCATGAGGTCAGACATGGACAATGACACAGTGTGGAGGTCACACAGCACCACAGCAGCACATGAGGTCAGACAGTGGGCACATGACATTTGGAGGTGGAAAAAAAAAAAGGTAGGCCACAAGGGGCACCAATGACAGAGTTTTTGAGGTGACGTGGCGGGAGAAAACAGCATGAGGTCAGAGAGTGGCACAGGGGACACAGTGTGGAGTCACGGCACCCAGCAACGCAGCGCGCATAGGTCATAGAGTGGCACAATGACGGGAGTGTTGGGGTGGGTGGAAATACCGCCCCTGTAAAGATGGGGGTAGGCAGAGGGGGAAAAACTGTCGCAGATGTGTGGATCGGCGGGTGGCGGATCGTAGTGGCTGGGGCAGGAGTTTGAACCCAGACTGACCCAAAGGGCATTGGTGTGGGGAAAACCCGGGCCCGATCCACGCCTGTTTTCTCTTGAAAAAGGGGTCTTTCGTTCCACATTTCCCGTGGACAACGGGTTCCCTTTGGGTAAACGATGGGCCCCCCCCGACTAAAGCCCCTTTTTGATCCCAAACACTACTGGCCGGGGCAGGACAGCTTCTCCACGAAAAAACCGGAAATTGCGGGCCCACATCCATTTGGCTGCCCAGAGTCCAGGGATCTTCTAACGGGGGTGGCAGAGTGTTTCCCAAAGTGGGCCCACCAACTGTTGGTTCGGGGATGCTCCAAGCCCTGCTGTGCTGCGGCGCTACCCCCTACTGGGCGGGTAAGGAAGCTCCCAATCAGTGACTCCAGACTTGTTGCTGCTGGGAGCTGGTACTGCTCCTCCCCCCCCCCTTTCCCCTCAGCAGCAGTAGTACGTAACATGGGGAAACCCCCCGGTGGGGACCTTTTCAGGGGGGACGATCCCGCAATGGGCAGGGCCAATGATAGGGAGGATTTTCCTTTTAGTATTTGAGTTTTTCCCTCCGTCAAAGCTGGGAAAAGGTCCCATTTTAGCCCGTAGAAAGGGGCCCAAATAGGGTGGGAGCCAGAAATCACCCCTCTGCCGCATGCGCTATTGGCTGTCACTAGCCAGGCAAATCAGCATGTGGGGGCCCATTGCAAAGGACTCCGAGGGGCCCCCTGCCTCCTTTCCCCTGTTTTCTCCAGGTGCTTGCGGGTACCCCGGGCTCGCCTTCCTCATCCCCACTTCCTCCCTTCAGCTGCCCCTGCCCCCTCCTCTCTTGTCACCGGGGTAGAAAATCCATCATTTACCAGAAAATGCTTCTGCTCCAAGTCCCCTCCTCCCTCATTTCGTCCCCACCGGACCTGTGGCCGCTAGATTAGTCCCCCACGTCTCCGTCCCCGCCAGACTTTTTTTTTTTTCGCATCTGTTCCAGGACATGAGCAGTGGAATGCGTTATTCATCCCGTAGTCCGGGGACTGCAAAAAACGGGGCCCTCCTCAAATGGCCCTTTTCAAACGGCAGGTGTCACGCATGAGCTGCCACTAAAGACATAAAAATTTTCACAGGGGGGTACTCCTGTCCGTGGATATAAAAAAATCTTTAATGGTTTTTTCCCCCTTTTAATACAGTCGGTCCAAATGTGCGGGCTGGAATTCCAAGGGGTGGAAACATTGTATTCAAGTGTGTTGGGGGGGGCCCTTCGCGTGCAATAAAGGGAGGGTGTTCCGGCTTTGTCGAATGGAAAAAAGTGCATGCACAGTTTCCTGGCCATTTTCAAAATCTTCTGAAATCTGTGGAAGATTTAGGAACCTTTTCACAACCAGATTGAACACTTGCGCCATGCAGGGCGGGACCATCCTCCTTGGTGCAGCGCGGACCCCCATGTTCCCCCCATTATCCGTACACCATGGTTACGATTTGCAGTTGGGCGGAGAAAGCACGCATGGGATTTCTTCTGCATGACGGGGAGCAGTTCCTCCCCGGTTTATTTGTTCGCCGAGGAAGCCCGGTGTAGAACTGCGTGACAAAAGCTGTGCCCTACACATGGGTAGGGTGGAGCAGTACTTGTGGGGCTGAGTGGGTGGTGGTGTGGGGGGGAGGAGGAGGAGCGGCATTGGCGAGGGGCCACAGTTTTTTCAACTTTGGGGAGAAGCGGCGTTCCTGTCCCAAATTGTTGGTGTGCCCGGGAGGAAGCCATCACCCAGTGGGCCAAAAGGACATGTACTGGCCCTGACCGTAGTTTTCATCCCGCGTCCCGCTGCCCTGCCCTTTTAAAAAAACCGAAAATCAAGGACTGGCCCACTTTTGTTCTAATATTTTAGGAAGTGTGGGACTGCCTTTTGGAAAATAAATTACGGCTTGGAACTCTCCATCCGGCTCGGCACAAAGCCATTTGTTCTCTGATCGGTGCAGAGACACCATTTTTGGGAAAAGGGAGGGACTGCAGTACCAAAAACTGGACAGGAGCAACGGTCAACTGCTGCACCTTAGGTGGTTGGGCACATACTGTTGTTCTTTGAATCGCCTCCTGAACGGGCTGCGGGCCATGAAGTAGCGAGGGCAGGGGCATCTGGACCGGGAGTGTGCAAAGAGAAACAGCTCCCTTTACAGAGGTGGGGAGCCTTGACGGCTGCAAAGGGATGCGTGCCATGGGCCGCTGCTGCTGCTCGGGCGGAGGACCCCACATCTGAGCCACGTTTCTCCCCCGGCCACCGGGGGGTGACGTGAGTGTTGACGCAGGGCGTGGTGCCAATGTTAGCTCCCTGGCCCGCTTCCTTTCTGCCCCCAAAATTTACATATACCCCTTTTCGGCTCCTCCGGGCTTAGCAAAGAACTTCACACCGCCGAGTAGCATTTTACCGCCAACGCTCTGCACTGAGGGACTACACCCGCTGCCTCGCTGGGGCCCCCGTGCCGCACTTTCTTGGGCCTGCAAACGGGTTTTTTACCCCGTGGGGCCGCTTGGCTCCCGACCTCGCACTGCTGCTATCCTGCTGACTCACGGCCACACAACCCCTTGCTGGCTGCGCCGCTGCCCGCGCGCAAGTGACGCCCCCCTTCTCCTGCGATGATGAAGCCCTTTCTTCACCGGGTCCCAAGTGCGGTCGGCTACATCTCATCTATTTGTTTTTCATCTCATGTGTTCCATCACCCGGTTTTGGATGCCCAGGCGACCCCTCACAAAACAACAAAGATAAATTTTTAATTAACCTTTGCTTGTAATTAGGCTAAGGAAAAAGTATATATTTTGGCGGTGAAAAAACAGTTTCTTGGGGTCACCACAGCTGAAAAAAACAAAACTTAATTAACCCCCGGGTGAAATTTCACCCAAAAAATTGGCACCCAAAACCTAGCTTTGTAGCGTTTACAGTGCCCCTGTTTTTTACGCTAAAAAAACAAAAGATAAAAAATTTTAAAATTTAAACCTTTTCTTGTGATTAGGCTACAGGAAAAATGATAATTTTGGCGGTAAAAAGCGGTTTTTGGGAAAATACCAACCCGAAAAACAACGTTTTAATTAACCCCCGGAGTAAAATTGCCAAAAAAATTGAGCCACCCCAAATACTAGCTTTTTAGCGGTTTACAATGCCGTTTTATTAGCACACAAAAGAGATAAAAATTTTAATTAACCTTTGCTTGTGAATTAGGCTACGGAAAAAAAGTATATATTTTGGCGGGGAAAAATGACGGTTTCTTGGAGTCACCACACCTAAAAACAACGCTTAATTAACCCTGGGTGTAAATTGCGCCAAAGAATTGAGCCCCCCCAAACTACTTAGCTTTGTAGCAGTTACAATGCCCCTGTTTTTTCGCTACACAACAAAGAGATAAAATTTTTTTTTAAACCTTTGGCCTTGTGAATTAGGTACAGGGAAAAATGTATATATTTTGGCGGTGAAAAAAACGGTTTCTTGGAGTCACCACAGCTGAAAAACAACGCTTAATTAACCCCTGGATGTAAATTGCGCCAAAGAATTGAGCCACCACAAACTACTAGCTTTGTAGCGTGTTACAATGCCATGTTTTTTACGCTACACAATAAGAGATAAAATTGTAATTAACCTTTGCTTGTGAATTAGGCTACAGGAAAAATGTATATATTTTGGCGGTTTCTTGGGGTCCCCACAGCTGAAAAACAACGCTTAATTAACCCCTGGATGTAAATTGCGCCAAGAATTGAGCAGCCAAAAATGAAGTGGTATTTCTATTGTAAAAACGCTGTTTCTTTAAATGAATACAACAGGAACTGGCTTAGATCCCCCTTGGATATTCAATGTGCTGTGAGCAGATAGGATTTAAATGTATATGCAGCTGCAGTGGAGGCTCACTGGATTTTAGATCCAATACCCCCAAAAAATCAGAAATAGAACATTGAGAGAAGCAGTCTCTGAGACAAGCTGAGACACCCCACAAAAATCGCTGTATAAAAATCAGTTCTTCAGTAAGAGCTATCAGCCGCAGCAGCACCTTCCCTGATCAGTACAGTGAGAGGAGTGTGAGCTCCCAGCGTCGCGCCCGGACTTATATAGTGCGGTAACGTCTCAGAATCCCGCCGGTCTCTGATTGGCTTCATCTCTGCACATGTCATGCAGGCTATGCCCTTCTTCCTCCCAGAGTTCTTTGCCCCATGTAACTCCATGTGCTCGCAGCTATTTTATCAATGAAAAGCAGACTTCGTTCACCCGAAGTACCCCAAACTTCGACTTCGTTCAGAACCAAAGTTTTCCTGAAATTCTAAACGAATTCCACTTCGTTAGAATCAATTCGCCCATCTCTAAAGATAACCTTTTAAATACTCAAGCACACACTGAATCATGCTTTATTTGATCTTATTTGTTTAAAATAACACAAGCATTACAAGAATGTGCCTTGTCAATCTTTACAAAGACATATGGTCCTTCAGTATATTCATACAAGACACAGAAAAAGTTAATATTTTCATAATCATTACAATTCAACAAACTGTTTTTGGAGACTGCCCAAATGTCAGCCCAAGAAGTTTTTAAAAGGGGTTGTCCTATCTAGCTAGTTTCACTCTTCACAGCCCTTTCACGCTCACATTTCTTGTACAAGCTGTATGCAGCTTTACAGCAATGACTGATATTTCAGCTCTCCTACCTTCTTATCCTAGCTGTGCCTGTTATATGGATACTGGTAATAGAGGGGTCATGAAAAACAATAACAATGTCCAAGAAGGATGTCTGGCTATAACTTTGAGTTAGCAGAGCTATATTTGTTTATAAGAGGAAGTTTCTAGTAATAGAGAAATACTTACATACTGCCAAGACACACTGTTAGCTGCTGAGTGACTATTGTTTATGCAGTTACACCTAAATGTGATATACAGACCTGACCAGAAGGTGCAAGGCTGATCTCAGGTCAGTTACTCTAAGGGTGCGTTCACACGGTAAGGGACAAATACCGTTCGGTTTATCCGACCGGTATTTGTCTGGTTTTGCGGGCGTCCCCACGGCCGTGGGGGGGGGGGACTTTTCTCCACGATGGGCGGAGAAAAGCCCTCCCCCTTCACATTGACTTGCACAGATTGTGCATGTAGAATGATGTTCGGGCGGCCCGCAGGCGGAAAACCCGTGCAGTGGGGACTGCTGCACGGGTTTTCCATAGTGCCCCATTGTACATATTTTCAGAGGGTTTTCTCAGGCGGTCTGAAAAACCGCAAACCGGCTGAAAACCTGTGCAGCGGGGACATGCCCTAAGCGTTAAAATATTTTCTCAGTAGGGAGATAAGGTCAGAGACTGAGAAGCTTTGTTTTGCTGATAAGAAACAGCAAGGAGTGACATCATCAGCCCTGGCACTGTTAGAGCAGAGAGACCTGGTAGATAACTAGAGAAGCTTGTGTAAACAAACAAGAGATAAGAATTGATCTAACTTTGAAATTAAGTAAAATAAGAATGGCAGTGTATTTGGTAATAGTAGCAGTAGAGGCATCTGACACCCTTTATTTTCATTTCTCTTTCTTAAGGTCTACAGTTGTCAACCAAACAATCATTCAGTCACCAGGTGTTACATGTCAATTACAATCTTTTTAACCTTCAAATACACCCAGACAAATAAGGAAGATATTACATTAAGCATATCCTCACACCTAGTTGTAAATTACACATACTGTATTTATCATGTAAAATGCATCACAATTGATATTATTATTAATAGGAATTTGTCTTAAAATATATTTAAAAATGTTAAACTAGGAATTCTGGGTAAGACTTGTGATTTTTCACAGCAAGACCTGATACAGAACTTGAAGCTTTTGCAATTATCAGGTCAAGTACTTTATTTTTATCCCACACACTGCAGAGAGAGGGAGCATTAAACAGATCGAGAAATGTAAGCAATCATTCTTTATTTTATGGTTTCATAGGGTAAGAGATAATTACATTATACATTCAGGTTGAGATTACTGGAAATCTTTGCCAGTATATTTTTCACCAGAAAAAAAAAAAAAAACAGAATGATTTTCTTGCTGGGTGGGGTTTTCTTTCTCTTCATATTGAAATGAAGTTTACATAGCAATGTGGCTCAGTATTAGTCTACTAAATAAGTAGGAAGGATAAAAATACTTAAAAATAATAGTACATAGGATTTAAAATATTTTTAATTGGATGTTTTAACAGGATAGGAATAGGAATAAATATGGTAAGTCAAAGTGACTTTTAATATTTTGCCTGAAACAACAATGTAGTCACAACCTTTTTAGATAATGTGAGAATAAAATATACCTCTATAGACCCCATTCTTTGGACCACACAACTACTGTGAGGACAGTGAGTGAACAATGGGAGGCATAAATGTGGAAGATCATACAGCAAGTGTGGCATTTCAGATCATTAGAGAAACTGCAAACTTTAACCCTTATGGAACATAAAATTTATGAAAGAATTAATATCCATATCAGTTGATAGGAACAGGAGAATTTGACCTAGACATTTTCATTTGTGATTTACTGTAAATGACCCGTTTTTGTGTTCACTGCGAAATTTCCTGACCCCCCCTTGTCCTTCATTTACTTGCTTTTCCCTTTAAAAACAATCTCTTCTTAGTTGTCATTTTTTCCCCTATAAGATAACAATTGTTATGTTATGAGTTGTGAAGGAATTACCCAAATGCCCTGTGTTTTTTGAAGAAGTAAGGTTAGAGAGAGAAACCACTAGCTGTGTTATTCTGTCATGTGCAGCAGAACCACTGACCTTTAGATATTACAAAAATGATTAGTATGCATACAAATGCTTATAACCAAGTTATAATATAAGAGGTGGTTTTTGTACTGCCCATAAAAGTGCTATTTAGGTTTTGATTTTATAATCCTGAATAAAAAATAAAAAGGTGTTGAAAAATATGATTATATGTTTTTGTCCAATAAAGATATATCTGTTTTGCCCCTGTGTGTCAATAATTATGTCTGAGCAGGTGGTGGTCCACGGGGTGCCAAAAGAGAGAACTAAACCGCGCTGGGGAGCGTTTTTAAGGCCCCCCCGTATTCAGCAAAACCTGCAAAGGGGGGAGTACTTGGTGCAGAGGACCCCCAGGTCGCATCCCTGTTTGTGATGGCTGGGTGCCAAAGAGGTCCCGGGGGCAGCAGGGTATTTTGGGTAAAAGCCGAAGTCAGGGCAGATTGTAAGCAGTGAATATTCCGGACTACATAAGTAGTATAAGAGAATCAGTAAACGCAGAACAAGGTAACAATCACAAGATTATCGCAGGAACACCAAAAAATAGTTTAGGGGAATGGGGAAAGTTTTCTTTTAAAGGGGAAGAGGTGGCTTTTTGTTTTGGAGCGATTATTTTCAAAAAAAGGGTTGATTCGGCAAGTTTTTATGCTGTTCGGATTTTTTTAGATCATGCGTTAATTTGGTTTTAAAAATTCTGTGCATCATCTATTAAGATCGGCCTTTTTCGGCGCTTCCTGAAATTTTGGGCGGCCAGAAAAATCAGATTACGAATAGGCGGGTGGTGTTGGGGGTTTGTTGGACGTCATGACTGGGTTGTGTTTTGGTTGCGATTGGCGGGAAAAATCACATGACCTTTTTTTAATTTGAACAGCTTTTTCCTTTTCGCCCCCAGGTTTTTCCTCAGGTCTCGAGCAGGGGACTTTGCGTTTGGGTTTGTGCCCAAACGCTCAGCAAAAAATTTTTATTTTTTTTCACAGAGAAACCTTTTCTATTACTGTGATCCTTAAAATTTTAGTTGTTTAGGGATTGGAAGTTTTTTTTATGGGTTAGGTAGAAAATTTTTAAAAAGGAGCATTATGGGGGGTAAAGTCACGGGGGAAAGGGGGGGGGGAGGGGGGGGGCCCGGGGGCGAACACAGACAAGTTTCTATAAAGAATACGGGATAAAGTTCACCAAGATTTTGTGTTTGACATTGCAAAAGCTTTATTTTTTTAAAAAGTTTTTATTTAAATATTTCCTGGATATTGGGCAGCCTGAACTTATAGGTACACATCTTTTTAGTAATGCAGGTTCTTTGTTAGATGCAAAACTCCCCCTTTTTTATCAGTATACATTTTCAGATAGGTGTTCATTTTTAATTTTGCCCCCTTCCCCCTTTTTTGAAATCCACCTTGTACTTTAATTAAATCCCGGGAAGTCAGCACAGGTTGATAGGTGCCCAAAAAAACCCTTTTAATAAAACCCAATAAAATTTTAGTTTGGTGTTTTTTGGGCTTTGGCGCATACAGCTTTGGGTTTATTGAGGAACCCTTTAAATTAAATTTTGAATACTTTCAATTTTTTAGTCAACCCCAGGGAATTTGATAGGTGCCAAAAAAAAAACCTTTTATTATTGGTTTTTTTACTTTTTTTTGATAATGTTTTTTCACTTTTTGGGCAGGCCCGCTTTGTTGATAGATTTCTTTAAGTTAAAATTTTTTTTACAGCAATTTTGTAGTCACCACAGGGAATTGATAGGTGCCAAAAAAACCTTTTTTTTATCCCCAATTTCATTACAGATACGTGTTTTTTGCATTTTGCCAGTCCAGATTTTTTGATTGGCCACCTTGCAGTTTTAAATTTTAATCAGCAATTGTTTTAAATTACCAAAAGGGGAATTGATAGGTGCCCAAAAAATTACCTTTTTTTATCCGAATACATTTTCCCCCCTTACCCACATTTTCCCCTTCTCATACGGCATTTTCGGGTAGGGGTTCCCCCTAAAATTTCCGTTATGAGTAAGTCTCCCGGGAATCTTTCGGGGCTCACAAGCGGAAGGCCCGGGAAGATGCGGCATGAAACCAGCGGTATATTACCGCTGGGTTTAAAGCCGATCCCCACGGCCGGGGGGCTTTGGCCGGGGGGATTAACCCCCCGATGTCGCGGGCATCGTGGGGCGCGGGCATCCCAGGCTGGGGGGCAGGAGGTGAGTCCGGGTGCCCCCCGGGTCTCG
>JAODAL010045723.1:0-31656 GCA_025379985.1 Phyllomedusa bahiana | reverse complement strand
TAACATGTTTGGTTCAAATCAAAACTCCCTTTTCTGGAAATTTTTTAATTTGTGGGTGATGCGGGTTTTAAGGGGGCCCATGCTTGGGGGAAAAGACAGGGATAGTAAAATTGGTTTTGTGACTTTTTTTCTGTGACTTTTAAAAACCTAAGTGTGTTGCCAAAGTGCACCGTATCCAGGGGGAAGTTGTGGATTTTAAAATTTAAGTTTTCCCCAGCCTTGTTTGGGTGAATTTAATGAAGGGGTTTTTTGTTGCTCTCCTTAGATTTTTAAGGGTTTAATCGTCATAATCGATGTCACTATCAAAAAAACCTTATCGATAGGGGGGCCCCCGACTATCGAATATCGAATCGATCTCGTAGCCAACGAAAAACGCTCAAACATTTATTACCCAATCAGGCGGGAGGGGTTTCTTAAACCCTTAGGGGCTTGTAGAAACTCCCAGGAATGTCTTTGGATGAGCAGTTGGGAGGGTCTGTCCCCCAAGCGGGAATTTTTAGAAAAATGGGTATCCCCATTTAAAAGGGGTTTTTTATGTCCCCCCTAGGACGTCCAGAATCGGTTTTAACGACGTTTCTTTGGGCCAGGGTGAAAAAGTGATAATTCCTGAAGGATCCTGTTTGGGGGGCTTTGGGGTTTTGGTCAGGGGACTTTCTCCTTCTGGCCCCCCTGTAGGATTTTTTCCTTCATATTGAAGTAATGGACCCGGCATATCAAAAATCACGGGGTTCTGGGGTCAGGGGGTTTTGGTGGATTTTTAATGCGCGAGGGCCCTATCACATTCCAATGTGTGCTGTAGTTGGTTGCCCGAAAAAATTGTTAAAAATTTCCCCCAAAAAAAGCACTTGTAAAAGATCAGAGTTCGGAAATTGATTTGGAAGCCCCCGGTTGCGCAGGTTATTTTCGCCTGTTTCCTTTTTTACTCCCAATGTGGATGTTTTTAAAGCACCCCAAAAAACCACACGCTTTTTTTTAACCCATCTGAAAACCTCAGGGAAAAAATTTGAAAAAAATCACCCAAAGGGAATATCAGAAAAAAAGAAATTGGGGACTTGCCAAGTTTGGTCACCCTTTGGGGTCCCCAATTTCCAGTTTACCTGAATTTCCCTTTCGTTCATCCTTAAAAAACAAGAGGGGAATTTGGTTCCAAAGGAAATCTCCCGTTTCAGGAAGGGGGATGGGTTCTGTGTTCAGGGGAAAGTGAACGATTTTTGGGTCTAAACATTTTGCATATAAAACCATGAACAAAAGCAAAAAGACCTTGTGAAGATGTTGGGGGAGCGGGTTTAAGATTGTGTCATTATCCACATTGAAACAAGTACTATATCAACATGGGCTGAAAGGCCACTCTGCCAGGAAGAAGCTATTACGCCAAAAGAAACATAAAAAAGTCAGATTAATGTTTACAAAAGCACAGAGGAACAAAGATCTACATTTTGTAGAAATGTCCTGTGGTCTGACGAAACTAAAATTGAACTGTTTGGCCATAATGATCATCATTATATTTGGAGGAAAAAGGGAGAAGCTTGGAGGCCTAAGAACACCATCCCACAGGGGTGGCAGCATCATGTTGTGGGGTTGTTTTGCTGCAGGAGGGACTGGTGCACTTCACAAAATAGATGGTATCATGAGGAAAGAAGATTATGAAGCAATTTTGAAGCACCATCTCAAGACATCAGCCAGGAAGTTAAAGCTTGGACGGAAATGGGTCTTCCAAATAGACAATGACCTGAAGCATACTGTCAAACTGGTTACAAAGTGGCTTAAGAATAAAGTCGTCAATGTTTTGGAGTGGCCATCACAAAGCCCTGATCTCAAAGCTATTAAAAATTATGGGCAAAGCTGAAAAGGCAGGTGCGAGCAAGGCGAGCTACGAACATGGCTCAGTTCAACTAGTTCTGTCAGGGGGAATTGGTGAAAATTCCTACCAAATATTGTGAGAAGCTTGTGGAAGGATATACAAAATGTTTGACCCAAGTCATATAGTTTAGGGGCAATGCTACCAAATATTAATGAAATGTATGTAAACTTTTGGCTTTGCAGAAAGTAATAAAAATGCCTTAAATTTTCTTTCTCTCTCATTCTGGCATTTGGCAAATATAAATAATTTTGGCAATCCTGATTGATCTAAAACGGACAAGGTGTATGTAAACTTCTGGTTTCAACTGTAAATCCACAAGTGAAAATCCTATATACAATAATACATCAGTATTGCTGTATAATGGACAAGGGATTGTGGCCCCTAGTGGTCAAGTACCCTAAGGGTACTAAGTATTAAAGTAAAAAATAGAAACAAATATTAAAAGTTTAAATCATCCTCTTTGCCATTTTACAAATAAAAAAAATTAAAAAGTTACACATAATTGGTATTGCCACGTCCGTAAAAGACCAATCTAATAAAAAAAATATTAATTCCTCTATCACAGTTCCTCACTAACTTTACTACTGACTCAAATGACAGGTAATTGACCTCACTCACTTTCCTCCATATCAATTAACTAATAGACCTTCTTCAGGATAGGTTGGATCATATACTTTACTTTTTTCTTGGGCATCGCTCTTAACAACTAAGTAACCAAACCCTGTATTGGAGGTTTGCCAATGGCCCTTTTCATCAGCACAGGAGCTTATTTATGTTTCTTATTGACCATCATTAACCCTTTATAGCTTTTTAGCTTTCTGCCCTGCTGCTAAAACCTCTTCATCACCAATGTCCCTCTAACAGGCTCAGCTAGGAATAGCAGAGCTGAAATGTCAATCATTGCTGTAGAACCAACCAAAGGCTGAACAGGAAGTGAGGTCCTGAAGCTGGTTATGAAGAACAGGCTCTGTGCCACACACCTAATGAGAAAACACCTTAAAATTTAAAAGCAACCCCCTTGTACATTTCCTTTAGTTATAGGCCCAGCAAACCATCTTACCCATGTTCATTTTGATCTTCCCTCTGGCTACTGGTACTGTTTTCCATTTTTTTTCTAAATGCCTTGTTGTAATCCTGCCAACCTGTGCCGATGTATAACATGATATTTACTATTTTGCCATAGGCAAACTTAAACTCTATCAGTTCCCAATCTATAAAACACTAAAACGTAACTTTTATTATGTACTTAACCTCTATACACACTACTTAAAAACCTGATTTCTAACCTCTCAATTTTTCCCTTCCTACTTCTGAAGGAATAACTTTCTTTCCATTATCAAGTCTGGTGGAACCCCACCTATAGCGGGAAAACCTTACATATAACAGTAATTTACAAAACTCCAGTAAGGGATCCCAAGCTCCTATTTGGGTTTAGTTATCCCTAATCTTGGGAATAAATATAAAAGGGGCTTCCTTGTAACACCGTCTCCAGCGGGTGATACTTTGTAGACAGAGGTGAGAAATCACAATTTAAAATGTCATGCCTGACCTCCCCAACATGCATGACAGGCATGACATTTTAAATTGTGATTTCTCACCTCTGTCTACAAAGTATCACCTGCTGCAGAGGGTGTTACAAGGAAGGTTTTTAAATAGTGTTTATAGAGGTTAAGTACATAATAAAAGTTACGTTTTAGTGCTTTATAGATTGAGAACTGTTTAGAGTTTAAGTTTGCCTATGGAAAAATAGTAAATATAGTGATTAATAGTCACTCTCTCTGTTCTCTTGCGAGATTCCCATTTTTTTTTAGATTATTTGATGTATAACATGTGAGCAAATACCACTAAGTCCATGTATTTTAACAGGTAAATACACTGTTAAGGATTTGCATCCACTAACAAATTGACATATGCAAAAAATCTCTTCAACCAATCCACTATGGACCTTCTTTGCATTCTGTGTCTTTGAATGTCTTTGAATTTTCCTTCCCTAAACCTTTTCATCAACAAAGTAAATGCCCGCATTCAGAACTGTGAGCATGTATATGTATCCTGCCCTCCTACTGCTAGAAGCTATTTATCTAAATCACTATTCTGGCTTTTCTCTCTATCATCTGTTTTATTTTAGTTCTTCTCTTCACAGCCTTTAAACACTTTTTGCAGTTTCTTAAGCATCCTCTCCTAATTATTGTTATTTTATCTGACTAGAAATCTCTCTTATATGAATTGGAATGGCTATTTCATCCCCTGCCTTTTGCTCTCACCCTAGCTTGGATTCATGCCACTGAATACCCATTACTTCTTGAATTCAGATGATTGTCTCTAGTTGTAAAATTTTATGGCCCATTGCCAGACTCCTTAGAACCTATTAAGAAGGCTGGATCAAATGGATAACCCTCCCTCTCCCCCCCACTGACTATACCAGCCTTATATCTATTTACATGTAATGTGTGCTCCCCTCCAGCACCCACCCCCAGAAAACTATCAGGCAGCCATTTAGCCATGCCTCCTCTGTTGACTGACAAGTGCACAACCCTTGAAAACCCCTTGTATGCCACCCACTCCAAGATCCATCTTACAGTTGGCAAGCACCAGTTGATGAGGGATACAACTGTCCTCCACTTACTTATAGAAGGAAGGGGGATCTGGTCCCACTTAATGGACTCCACGTGTGGCATTTCTGGAGCAACTGTAATTTATGGGCTCTGCATCCTCTGAGTATGTGCCAGAGAAGAGAAAACATATGTTTTAACCTCTAACTCCTAAATACTAGGGCCCAACTTGCAAGCAGGAATGTCCAAACCCTCCCCACCTACCTCAGACTGGTCCAACTGGGCAAAGAAACAGCCACCCACCTGCCCATGAACACCCTTGACTTACCAAGCTTAATGGATTCATGGGAGCCACGATTTTCCTCATTGGCCTCTTCCGCAGTTTAGCAGATTCTTGATTCAAACAAATAGCATTTTGAGCAGGTCTACTTATCTTTCTAATCTTCAGATTATCCAACAGTGCTTAAACTTACAATTAAAGCGGTGTTCTAGGAGTTCAAAAAGGTTTTCTTGTCCGTCGAGGCATGATAAAAAAAAATGGAAAAGAATCATACTCACCTCCTGAACGCATCCTGGTGGCTGTGCAGTTCATACCAGCTGTAGCTGTGAAAGTTCATAGTGCACATGAAAGCACAGGCCACAGCATCAACATGCACAAGCGAACAGGCTTTCTCAACTCCAGGAACACCCCTTTAAGGAAGTAACTTGCCCTAGCTGACCTGCACCTCTCCAGCCATTCTGTTCACCTCAAACCAGATGAGAGTTCCCCAAGTTTCACATTACTGCTGGACTTGTACCCAGTGCCATTTTCTAACTGCTGTTTCTAAAAGCACCCCTTTACTATCCCTCCTATGGATGCCCTCATTTTGATTTCTTGGGTTGAATCCTTCTGATCCATTGTTGCTAATAGTTTCTGAATAGCCTGCAGATATGTATACTAATACCAGAATATATTAGCTCATACATACTGATTGCTCCCTGTATCTATTTTCATTAATTCCACCTTTTATGCAAACAGTATCTTGAATATCAGTAAAGACCATAATAACATATAAGCAAAAAGAGACACACTGATCTTTTAGCAGTGTTATTTCCAGCAAGGCACATAAGTACTTGTCACGGACGCCCCTGCGACCCCCGTCCCGGGTTGCGGGCGCGTCCGTGCCCCGTTGCTGAGTGGCGCCCCGTCCCGCATGTCGGGTCGGGGGTCCGCTCACTCTTCCACCAGTGCCCAAGTCCACTTACCCGGCCACGCTCCTGCTCCGTCCGTTCCTGTCCCGCGGCGCGCGGCCCCGCTCCCTAGGGCGCGCGCACGCCGGCAGTGTTAAATTTAAAGGGACAGTGCACCAGTAATTGGCCTTTACCGGACACTGCTCCTATTTAAGCCGGCCTCTTCCTGGTGACCCTGCTGGATTTTTAGTGCCCATTGCCTATTGTGAAAGCGTTCCAGAAGCTTCGTCTTGATTACCGTGTACCGAACCGCTTGCCTACGTTTATTGACCACGTATCTCTGCCCAGGGCCGGACTGGGACCAAAAATCAGCCCTGGCACAAAACCCCCACCAGCCCACATACAATATCCGCCATCAGCCCACATACAATATCCGCCACTCTGCTGTAATAAACACCACTATATACATCAGCAAGAAAGTAAAATTGGCACACAGAAATTCCTATTCACAGGGTTAGGGACAAGCGTACAGTTGTTTTTACAATTAGGGACAAGTGTACGCTGCCACTATACAAATGCTGATATAACTTACAATACAGCTACGTAGTGGTCAAGTCACATGACAATAAATACAGCACTGATCCAACAGAAGCAAAATAACCCTGACACGGGATACAGGGCGGCTTATCCTGTTAGAGTCGCTTCTTTCCTTTCTTTTTTCATGGGCCAGCCCGCCATGAGACTTCTCCAGCGAAAAAAATCGTCTTACAAAATTTACCCACAAACATCTTAGACAATCATTTTTCAGCACCTTTTTTACCCCCTGCCCCACGTGAACAAATCCCAATAAAGCACCCAAAATGGTTATAGTGATCCTTTTCTGCCCCAAAATTTAAAAAGTTCCCACAGACAGCCAGGGGCTCCCACTTCTGTTCAGGGGGGCTTGGGGATTTTTCTCCCTTTCTAAATGGAGGTAGGGTCCCTAGGTAGGCAGGCTTTTTTTGGTGGGCCCCCGGGAGGGGGAGGCAGGTAGGTGAAAGGCCCCCAAAGGGAGGGTAGGGGAGGCTTCATTAGGGCCCCCGGGGGTGGGGGGGCAGGTAGATAGTGAGGCCAGGAAAGTGGGGCAGGCCAGTTAGGCCCGGGAGGGCCTACATGGGGAGGCCAGGTTTTACAAATCCATATAGGCCAAAGGGGAAGGGAGAGGCTAGATGGTGGGGCCCCGGGAGGGGGGGAGGCTCATGGTGAGGGCCCCAAGGGGGGGTGGAGGCAGGCTAATGGTGAGGCCCCAAAGGGAGGGGGAGGCAGGCTCATGGGAGGCCCAAAAAGGGAGTGGAGGCGGTACATGGGGGGCCCCAAGGGGGGTGGGGCAGGCTAATGGGGAGGCCAGGGGAGGTGGAGGAGGTACATGGTGGGCCCCCGGGGGGGGTGGAGGCAGCTAATTGTGAGGGCCCGGGGGGGTTTGGGGGGAGGCTAATGGGGAGGCCCCAAGGGAGTGGAGGGCAGGGTAATGGTGAGGCCGGGGGAGGGGAAGGGGGACATGGGGGCCCCAAAGGGGGGGTGGAGGAGGTAAGGGGAGCCCAGGGAAGGGGGGAGGCAGGCTTTAAAGGTGAGGCCCGGGGGGGGGGAGGCACTCATGGTAGGGGAAAAGGGGAGGTAGGGAGGCCATGGTGAGGTCCAGGGGAGGTGGAGGCGGCACATGGTGAGGCCCGGGGGGGTTTTGGGGGCGGCTAATGGTGAGCCCAAGGGAGGTGGAGGCAGGGTACTGGTTTAGGGCCCCAAGGGGGGGTGGGGGGAGGTACCCGTTGGGCCCGGGAGGGAGTGGGGAAAAGGGAGGCTACATGGTGAGGCCAAAGGGGGGGTGGAGGCAGGCTACAAGGGGGGCCCCAGGGGGGGGTGGAGGCAGGCTAAAGGGGGGCCAGGGGAGGTGGGGGGAGGCTAATGGGGAGGCCCAGAGGGGGTGGAGGCGGTACATGGTGGGCCCAGAGGGGGGGTGGAGGCAGCCTGGTGAAGCCAGAGGGGAGGGGGAGGAGGTACATGATGAGGCCCAGGGGGGGTGGAGGAGGCTAATGGTGAGGCCAGGGGAGGTGGAGGCGGCAAAATGGTGAAACCCGAGGGGAGGTGGAGGCGGTACTGGTTAGGCCAGAGGGAGGGGGAGGCAGGTACATTGTGAGGCCCCAGGGGGAGGGGGAGGCAGGTACATGTTTAGGGCCAGGGGAGGTGGAGGAGGTACATGTGAGGGCCCAGGGGGGGTGGAGGCAGGTACTTTTGAGGCCCAAGGGGAGGTGGAGGCAGTACTGGTGAGGGCCCCGGGGGTGGGGCAGGCTAATGGTGAGGCCCAGGGGGGGGGTGGAGGCAGGCTACATGGTGAGGCCCGAGGGGGGGGGGAGGCATACATGTTGACCCCAGGGAGGTGGAAGGAGGACATTTGAGGCCGGGGGGGGAGGGGCGGGAGGCCCCAGAAAATTTAAGGAACTTCAGCCCTTGGGGAAAACCTTTAAGCAGGTTTTTTATGGCGGGGATTTCCCCCGGGGCGTGGGGGGCATCGGGGAAAAAAACCCCCCTTTTTTTATCACCCTTTTTTCACCTGTTGGTCGTGGTCTTTAAAACCCCCTTTTGGGGACCGGGGCATTTTGGGTATTCTCCCGATCTCGAAAACCCCCCGCCAGCCCGTCCGTCAGGTATTGAGGCGTTTCCCAAACTAACCCTGTTGCCAAGTGGGGAAGTGCCTCTTCCATCAAACCAGCCTACCATTCCTGGGTTACATTCATCTCCCGATCAAGGCTTAGGATGGATCCGCGAAAAATGTCGGCCGTGTTTCAGTGGGGCCGCCCGTCGGCCTGCGAGCCCTACAGGATTCTGGGGTTCTGAAAAAATTACGAATTTATTCCACACTTCTCCCCGTGTGGGTCCTATAGTTGGCTCTCAAACAAAAAAACACGCTAAAACCCTCTTTTGTGGCCCCTCCGAAGCCGAGGAGGCAGTCTCTAAGCTCAAGACTGCCTTTGCCACTGCATCCGTCCTGTCGCGTCCGGACCCCGCGAAACCCTTCTCGCTGGAAGTTGATGCCTCATCAGTCGGTGTCAGAGCAGTTCTCACGCAGAAAGGACCCACGGGCAAGACGGTCACGTGTGGGTTCTTTTCCAAGACATTCTCGCCGGCGGAGAGGAACTACACTATTGGCGACCGGGAGCTATTAGCCATCAAGCTGGCATTGGAGGAATGGCGTTATCTGCTGGAAGGCGCTCGCCATCCCATCTGCATCTATTCGGATCACAAAAACCTCCAGTATCTCCAGACGGCTCAGCGACTCAACCCACGCCAGGCTAGGTGGTCGCTCTTTTTCTCCCGGTTCGACTTCCAGATCCATTTCCGGCCCGCGGAAAAGAATGTGAAGGCTGATGCCCTCTCTCGTGCCTCCGACGTGGCGGGTGAAGAAACTACTCCTGAGCACATAATCCCCCAAAACGTCTTATCTCTGCAGCTCTGGTTGACCTCCGGAAGGTCCCCCCGGGGAAGACATACGTAAGCCCTGCGCTCCGCAGACGTATCCTGAAATGGGGACATTGCTCTTTGGTGGCCGGTCACCCCGGCGCTCGTAAAACATTCCTCCTGATATCTCGGTTCTATTGGTGGCCAGACCTCGTTAAAGATGTCAAGGAGTTCGTTGAGTCTTGTACCTCCTGTGCCCGCAACAAGACACCTCGTCACAAGCCGGCAGGCCTACTACATCCACTACCCATCCCTACTCAACCATGGTCTCACATAGCAATGGACTTTGTAACCGATCTTCCTCCTTCGGCTGGCAACACCATTGTCTGGGTGGTCACAGATCGGTTTTCCAAAATGGCGCATTTTGTCCCTTTGCCGGGTCTGCCGTCTGCCCCTCGCCTGGCTGAGCTATTTTTTCGCCACATTTTCCGGTTACAAGGACTTCCCCTGCAGATCATCTCTGATCGGGGGGTTCAGTTCGTTTCCAAATTTTGGCGGGCCCTTTATTCTCAACTCCAGGTAAAACTTGACTTTTCCTCTGCTTACCAACCACAGACGAATAGCCAGGTGGAGAGAGTCAACCAGGTTCTGGGGTGTTACCTGCGCCATTTCGTATCAGCTCGGCATGATGATTGGGCCAGCTTACTTCCATGGGCGGAATTCTCATACAATTCCCTAGGGTCGGAGTCTGCGGGTGCCTCTCCCTTCTACATTGTGTATGGCCTGCATCCCCGCCCACCTCTCCCGCTGTCTTCCTCATCTGAGGTTCCAGCTGCTGACACTCTGGTCCAGGTCATGAGGACCATCTGGTCCCTGACCCGCCAATCTCTGCTCCGTGCTTCAGGGCGCATGAAGGCGCAAGCAGATAAAAGAAGAAGCCCTCCTCCTGTCTTCTCCCTGGGTGACAAGGTGTGGCTGTCGGCCACAAAATCCCAACCTACAAACTGGGACCCCGCTTTTTAGGACCTTTCGAGGTCCTTAAGCGCATAAACCCGGTGGCCTATAAACTCCGGCTCCCTCCTACCATGCGCATTCCAAACTCTCGCTACTAAAACCCCTGGTCCTGAATCGTTTCTCCCGGAAGGTAGTCCCTCCTTCGTCAGTGGCTGATGCCTCCAATGTCTTTGTGGTCAAGGAAATCTTGGGGATGTGGAGGACTAGAGGGAAACGATATTTTCTGGAAGGGGTTCGGGCCTGAGGACAGGTCTTGGGAGCCGGAGGAGAACATTCTGGACCGCAGCATAATCCAGAGTTTCCTCCACTCCAGAAAGAGGGGGGGGGGGCCAAAGAGGGGAGGTACTGTCACGGACACCCCTGCGACCCACCTCGTGGGCGCGTCCCGTGCCCCATTGCCGAGCGGCGCCCCGTCCCGCACGTCGGGTCGGGGGTCCGCTCACTCTTCCACCAGTGCCTAAGTCCACTTACCCGGCCACGCTCCTGCTCCGTCCATCCCTGTCCTGCGCCGCGCGCGGCCCCGCTCGGCCCCGCTCCCTAGGGCGCGCGCGCCGGCAGTGTTAGATTTAAAGGGACAGTGCACCGGTAATTGGCCATTACCGGACACTGCTCCTGTTTAAGCCGGCCTCTTCCTTGTGACCCTGCCGGATCTTTAGTGCCCATTGCCTATTGTGAAAGCGTTCCAGAAGCCTCTTGTCTTGATTACCGTGTACTGAACCGCTTGCCTACGTTTATTGACCACGTATCTCTGCCGCCTGCCCTGACCTTCCAGCCTTTCCCCGACTACGAGCCTGCCTGACGAATCTGTACCTCGCCTACGCTTGGCCGCCACCGCAAGCCAGTTCCGCCAGTGGAAGCGACCTGGTAGACTCCCGCCGCAGCAAGTCCATCCCGCTTTGCGGCGGGCTCTGGGGAATACCGGGACCTACTTAGATTCCGCTCCCTGGTGTGGGCTTCCACCATCGCTTGCGGTGGTCCAGCGGATGCACTCCTGCAGACCGTTAGGCCGTGTTCACACGGCTTATTCCCGACGGATTTGTGAGCCGTATTGAGCTCACAAATCCGCCGTGAATAAGGGGCGGGCGGGGGGCGGCGCTGGAGCGCGGCGGGGGCGCCGCTCCCGGTCCCATAGACAATGCATTGTTTACGGCGCGTACGCGCCGGAAGTAATGTGCATGTCACTTTCTCGCCCCGCGGCGGATTCGCCGAGCGGGGAGGAGCGACGGAATCCACTGTTCTCTATGAGAGCAGTGGAGTACCGTAATGACTCCGACGGATTGGCGCCGTACTGCAGCGCAAATCCGGCGCGCAGTACGGCGCCAATCCATGGCAAAATAAGCCGTGTGAATGAGGCCTTACAGTACTGCAGTTAGACGCCTCAACCACCTGGGATCCACGCAGCTGTATAGATAATTCACCTCGTTATCTGTGGTTTGCTGTGACTGCAATATTCAGCTTTCCAAACGACGGGATCCTGACAGGCTGAACTAACTCCACTGGTAGTGCAACTGCTTCTGGCTTGATTCAGATGTGACCTGAGAGTGGCCTACTCTCACATGTCGTGGGCTGAGCAATTCAATTCCTCATGTACCGCAAAAAGGGAAACTGGCTTGCAAAAATGTGATGATCCACACTGTTCTGTTCCACCGACTCTATCCTTCGCGCTCCGGAATCAGCTGACCGTCTTCAGCAGCACAAATAGACAGGTAAATGTGAAGTCCTAAGCAAAGAAACTTCGGAGATTCCAGCGCAGGATAAAATCTTAATTCACGGAAGGGTTAGAAACGCGTTGCCTATTGTATGCACCATGGTTTGGTCTGCTGTATTGCTACAATAAAGAATTAAGATTTTATCCTGCGCTGGAATCTGTGAAGTTTCTTTGCTTAGGACTTCACATTTACCTGTCTATAAAGACCATAATAGTTTTAAGGAAAATGCATAATTAAAATTCACCTTTTTAATATGATGACAATATTTTATACACCACGCTGGACACAGATAAAATAGGATCATAACAATAAAGGAATGCCTCTCAGTAAATTGTTTGTTATTTTGCAAATTTATAAATCTCATCATACCTATGAGTTTAAAGTTCTTCCTGGGGAGTAGCAGATGTATTAATTACAAGCAACAACGCTGATGATTTTAATATGAGTTGCACATTTCGTATGTGTGGATTTATATGATATGATAAAGTTCTTTTTTATGGCTTCCCTTACTTCCCTGTTCCTTAGGCTGTAGATTATAGGGTTTAGTAATGGTGTAACTGCTGAATAGAATACAGAGACTACTTTGTCTGCCTTGTAGTGCAGTGTAGTTGAGGGCCTTACATACATGAATATTACGGTCCCATAGTAAAGAAAGACCACCATGAAATGGGATGCACAAGTAGTGAATGTGTTACGCAGTTCAGAGCGAGATGATGTAGCAAAAATTGTCAGTATAATATGAATATAAGATGCCAATATAAGAATGAAACATCCCAAAATTACAAGTCCAGCCAGTAAGAAGAAGATCATTTCACTTAACCAAGCTCCTTGACATGAGATCTTCACCAGAGGTGAAAAATCACAGAAAACGTGATCAATTTCATTTGTGACACAAAACGACATTCTGGTAAGTGGGAGGATGGTGACAATCACTGCAATCGCACTTACCATCCATGCCCCAACTGCCAATATTTTACAGAAAGCACTGGTCATCATAAGGACGTACCTCAATGGGTAGCAGATTGCTACATAGCGGTCAAAAGACATTATGGCTAACAGTAGGTTCTCTGTAGATCCAAAGAAGAAAAAAAAGTAGTACTGCAAGAAACATCCAACAGCTGAGATGACCTTCCTTCGGTTTAAGAAATCTGCCATTATTTTAGGAACTGTTACAGAAATGTACCAGATCTCGAGGAAAGAGAAGTTGCCCAGAAAAAAGTACATTGGTTTGTGGAGATTTCTGTTAAAGCATACTAAGCATATGATAAGGGCATTGGAAGTAATGGAGAACAGATAGATCAAAAAGAACAGTAGAAATAGAATAATATTCTCTTCACGATTTAGAGAGAATCCCCGTAGGATGAAATACATTAGCGAATGTGAAATTGTGTCTCTCCATTGAAATAGTTAATAAAAAGCATGAAATATATGACTCTCACTGAAAATTAGCTGTCATATAATTATTAATGAGGAAAACTTTGTTGTATTATTTCCTGTACTATACATATAATTTTATAATCATGTGTACACATAAATACACCATTCCTGTTTGGCAATGTCTTCCATCAACTGAACGGTCTTGACTTGGCACCCTTGTAGGAACTTTTGATTAAACTCGTGATATCACATAATGTTAATAACAATAAAAGTCTACGCTTTCGTAAAGTAATGGTAAACTGAAGAAGCTTACTATGTAGATACTGTGTTCTTTTACAAGTAAGGAAAGATACATGAAAGGATACTAAAAGTGAAAAAAAATAAAAAAGGAAACATCAGCAATCATTGATACTAAAGTGAACTTGGCAATTGTACTCATGGTAAAATAGATAACAGGGATGTATATAAGAATATCACCACATGCCTACCTTTTTTTATTAGAAGCCGTCTCTGCCACTATTAAAATACACAAGTATATATTAATCGTTGCTGCCACATATGTCTCTTGATAATATCTCTGGGACCAGCTATTAATAATGTATTTGATAATTGCTACTTTATTAGGACCAGGGGGTATTTGGTCTAAAAGGATATGATATATTTGTGTTTTAAATTAACTTATACTTACTTATACTTGTCGGTCTACCTAAGTCTTCTTCATTTTATCATACATCCGTCACCACATGTTGTATAAGTTTATCATACGTTACCTTGTGGACATTTTGGTAATTGATAAATATTAACTATTAGTATATTTATGTTATTTTCATTTGGAAGTCTAAGGGTGTTTTGTGGTGTGTTTTTAGAGTGGTTTCTGGACGAAATGCACAGCATTAATTGCTGTGAATTTCTGCAAAAAAACACAACAAAAAACACACTGTGTGAAAGCACCCTAAGGGTGTTGGTGCAGCTTTAACTGTACTCCAATGAAACTACATTATTACCAGCAAGCTTTTTTTCACTTATCTAAACTGTTTGGAAAGTTAGTAATCAATTAGTTTGATTGTAATTCACAAGACTTCAGACACAATAATTGATTACTTACCTGAAACACCTTTCAGAACAATTTAGACAACTGAAAGAAGCTTACTGGTAATAAAGCAGTTTAATTGTAGCGCAGTTAAAACTGCACCAAAACTGCACTGTGTGAAAGCACGCTAAAGATTGGGGCTGCACTTAGGGCTCTGATCAATCAGAAGAATGCCATTCACCTGCTTATTGGTGCTATGTGGTTGGGAGCTGGGGATTTAGGTGAAGACTCATGGCTGCAGAACTAGTAAAAACCCAACCCAAAATTTGCTAGTAATCATGAAAAAGTCGCACAGCCAATTACCAACCAGGGGTTCAGAATATAGCCGAACACACTTGTTCATTTATTCAGTACTGCTGTAGAAAAAAAAAGAACTGCACAAGGATGGAAATTTCCCACTTTTGCTTTAAAGGGGTTTTCTAATAATGGTTATTTGCCATCTATCCACAGTATAGTTAAAGGGGTTTTCCCATCTCAGACATTTATGGCGTAAGAGAACAGGGAGATGGTCACGCTTGCACAGTTCTCTTAAATCTTTTCCATGGCAGTTCCGAACATAGCCGGGCAAGTGTGCTTGGTTAATTTGGAACTTCCATAGATATAAATGGGGGATAGCTATGAAAGCCAAACAACTCCGCTTTCACAGGGGCCAGATTGTAGCAAGCTATGTGCTGGCCTCAAAAAGGAATTTTGCTGCATAGCAAAACCCTGTTAAGTTTTGTATACTATATCTGTATAAGCTGATAACTCCATTTGCATTATAAGATTTAAAGGATTTGTCTCACTACATAGATTAGCTTTCAAGATGTAAGGAATGATATATCAAGACTTTTTACAAATACTTTAGTCTGTTGATATTACCTAGGTCAGGGGATAAGATAGATTTTATCTGCTCTGAGTGCACACAGATTTCTCTGTTTATTGTCCTGCTCTCCCTTGCTGATTAGACAGAGCGCAGGTAGTGATGTCACCAGGACTGACAGAAACCTGAGAATAGAATGTGCTTTCTCTAACAAACAAAGGAGATTAATAACTTTTGATTATTTATTTTGAACTCTGTAACCCTCTGCACTGCAGTATAGATTATATGTCCTGCAGTCATACCAGTGCATTTAGAAGCATCAGTAAATGATGTGCAGCACTTGGTGGAGGATAGGTGCTAGTGGAAATGAGTATTGAAACTCAATTGAAGTATCAAAATAATATAATTCCACAGCACACTCAAACATTATTTGCTTTTAAGTGAAACCTTTATAAGGATAAGGTACATACAGTTAATGGTTACATAAATTCCATACAAATTAAATTACAACAAGAAGGATATGTGGTCTGAGAAAATGTGATCTTCTGTAGTCGTTTTGGTTGGCACAGCAACCTTTTTCAATGGATCACTGTGAAGAAAATGAACAACTTCACTCCCTGCATCCAATCACTTGCCTGATCCTGTCACCTGCATCTCAAGAACATCTCCAGAATCCGTCCTTTTCTCACTGTGGAAACCACCCATACTCTTATTCTTTCTCGTCTTGATTACTGTAACGCCTTACTTATCGGTTTCCCTCTCTGCAAACTCTCCCCTCTCCAATCCTTCCTGAATGCAGCAGCCAGGCTCGTCTTTCTTTCCAGCCGCTATACTGATGCCTCTACCCTGTGTGTCAGTCACTGCACTGGTTGCCCATTCAGTACAGGATACAACATAAACTCATCACTCTCACCCATAAAGCTCTCCACAGTGCTGCTCCTCCCTAAATCTCTTCCCTCATCTCTGTCTACCACCCTACCCGCTCTCTGCGCTCTGCTGATGATCTGAAATTACACGCCTCTCTCATCCGAACCTCCCATGCCCGTCTCAAAGATTTTGCACATGCTGCTCCTGAGGACACCAGATCTGTAGCTATAGCGACCAGTGCTGGCAGCCTATCAGGAGAGAACAAACAGGTCTGTAGCTATAGGGACCTCAGGAGCTGATGCAGTCCATACAAAGAGGGATATCTAGAAATATTTAGGACACATTTAATGGGTACATATTGCAAAGTGACTTGTTCTTACAAGATCTTTTACATAAAAATCAATCGTTGTAGTGAGACAACCCCTTTAAGAACCTATTTGCACGTGGGGGCCGGTTCTCGGGAACATTTTTACAATATGATCGGGCACACTCAAAACCTTATTTTTTTAAATTGCGGCTCGGGAAAAACTCATTTTTTAGGCGGGCCCTTTACCAGACCCCTTTTCTTTAACCCCCCTAATTTTGTCTTACTCATTTTTCACTTCCGGGGAATTGGGAAATCACAGGCATTTTATATATATAGTTTTTTACGGCCCTGGGTGGCGGGGGTTTTCTTCCCTTTTTGTGTAAAATACCCCTATTTAGTATCAGGGCTTTTACCATTGAAAAACTGACCCTTTCTACCCTTTGTCTCCCCCACACACCAATAAATTTTTTTAAACCTTTTGGGGAAAGCGGGGCCCTCATACCTCTTTTTTGGGGATCTGAAAGTAGCTTTTTATTTGTGTAATGTTTTTTTTTCCCTTTTCTATTTTTTATCCCCTCTAAATTTTTAAAGTCCCTGCAGAATAGGTTGGCGCTTTTAAAAAATAAGTTTATTTTATTATTTTAAATGAAGTATGGACCCTTAAATGGTAACTGCCCACCCCAAAGGGGAAAGCACGGTGAGGCTCTGACTAAAACCCCAGCCCACGGCCCCTTTTCCTACGGGGAGGGAATTTCCCCTTTAAAGGCGGGCCCCCAACGGGGGTGTAGTAAAAGCTGGGGGTGCGGGCCTGTAAAGGAGAGAAAAAGGGTTCAGCAGCCCCAAGTGGGAAAACCAGAGGGGTAATGTCAGGCCACAAATCAGAAAATTTGGAAAGGGAAAAAACCAGAAAATAAGCCAGGGGGGTTCAGAAACACTGGAAGGGAATGAGGTCCCGAATCGAAGAAAGCCGGGGAAAAAGGGAATAAAAACCCGAGGTCTAGAAAAAAGGGGTAAGCATGAATGGAAAAAAGGAAAAACTTGCAGGTATAGCCTTTCTGGGGGAAAAGGGGCGGGAAAGGTTTGTGGAGGTTTAAATGGTGTCCCCGGGGACACCCCCCCAGCCCCGATTGGTGGGGTCTATGGGCCCTCCTATTGGCTTGTTGTGGACACCCTTTTGTTTCAGGGGTTTTGAATTTGTCATCCTGGGGCTCAAAAAATTTTGGGGACATTTTTTACTAAAAAATACAAAACCCAAAGGGGGCTTTTTTTTTTTTTTAAAGGGCCCTTAAAACTAAAAACTAAACCCCTGTAGGAGGAAAAACAGGCCCCTGTGCTATTTTGGGAAAGAAAAAAAAGGGTGCGGTAATTGTGAGCAGAAGCTCACAAGAGGGGGAAATTTGTTTTGTTTTTTTGTTTTGGGGACCCCCTAAAAAGTGCTGGGCACCCTTCAAAATCAAATTGAAAGTGGCATAATAGGTTTGTGAGCCATTTATGGTCAAAACCGTATTCCCTTTAAATTGGCCCCCTTTTGTTTTCCCTTTATTATATTAATTTTTAATTTCCAGAAATTCATCCCCTCATGCATAGAAGGGGGGTTTTTAAATTTGGGTTGTCTTATCGAAAATTTTTTGAATTGTCCCATTTCCCCTTGTATTATACTGTGGCTTTTCTGCTCCCGGTGTAAACCCGATATCAATTTAAATTGTCCCTGTTTGCGCCCCCCCTGCCCGTTGCCTGTCTCTGACCACAAACCCTTTTCCGCCCCCCTGCCCTCCTGCTGTCCCGATACGCCCTCTGGATTACGACTCTGTACCACCCCTTTTTCCCCGGCCGCCATCGCAAGAAAAGAACTTTCAGGGAGCGCCTGGTACCCTCTCCCGCGGGAAAGTCCACCCCGGTTTTTTCGACAGGTTATGGTGAATCCCGGGGGTACTTAATGGTTCCCTGGCGTGGCTTAAACTATCATCGTTTTGCGGTGGTCCGGGGGAACCCAAACCAACCCTTTTTACCCCTGTTTTTTCCCTTCCTTTTTTAAAACCCTGGGTTCGGTTTCTATTTTGCCATTGAGCTGTAAGTATGGCCTTTGTTGTTTTTTTTTAAATCTGAGCTCCCCACCCCAAAACCTTCTCCCGGGGTTTGTAAAGGGACAGGCAGATGGTTTTAAACCCCTGAAGAGCATTGACCTTAAAAAAGCTGGGTAGGGGATCAGGAACGTGAGTCCTGACAGTAACAATCTCAAGAGAATAAAGACCGAGTAATATGTAAAAATGAACGGGGTAAATAAGGTGAACAAAAAAATGAGGGGAGGGGAAGGGGGGGAAAAGGAGGGATAAAGAAAAGGAGGAAAAGGGGAAAACAGGATAATAAAAAGAGAATGAGAAAAAAAGTTGAAAAAGAGAGGAAAAGGGAGAGAAGTAAGGAGAAAAGAAACCAGTAGAAGTACTAAAAAAGCTATAAAAAGGTGGAGAAGGTGACAGCAGAGATATAAATGTGGTATTTTACATAAGATTGGGCGATGGAGATGATAGGGGTAAAGTGTAAGGCCAAAAAAGGGGGGAATAAAAAAAAGGGGAAGAAATGGGGGAAAAAAAAAAAAAAAAAAGGAAAAAAAAAAAAAGGAAATATAGAAAAAAATAAGGGGTAATGTTTTAAAAATTAAAAACTTGCCCATGGGTTTTCCAGTATGGAAAGATGGGTAGCCACAAAGAGATGGAAGTGCACAAAAAGGCCAAAATGCTAAGATGGTGGAAAGGGAGAAAAAAAAAAAAAAAGACTTGAAGGGGGCGGAAAAATATGGTGGAAACGGGGGAATGGGTTTAAAAGGGGCCCCCTTCCCCAAACCAGAGAGAGAAATAGGGAAAGTTTTGTAGGAGAATGCAAGTATACAAGAATAAGTAAAATCTATAAAAGAACATTTATATGGTTGGTAAGTGCTGTTTTAGTTTATTCTCTGTTTCCATATGTATTATTCCACCTCTTACAAGCCTTTTCCTTTTTTCTCCCTTTCCACCATCTTAGCATTTTGGCCTTTTTGTGCACTTCCATCTCTTTGTGGCTACTATCTTCCATACTGGACCTATGGTCTTGTCTCAACATGGTAAGCATTTACCCCTTATTTTCCTATATACTCATTTTCCCCGTCTCGTCTTCTTTTCTTGCCTTCCCCCTATATTGGCCTTATACTTTTCCCCTATCACCTCATCACCTATATTTTATGTTAAATTTTTTCCACTTAAAATTTTCCCCTTTTAAAGTCCCCCCCACCTTTTAAAAGCTTTTCCAGAATCTTGCTGGAAATCTATTCCCCTTTTGTTTTCTCCCCTTTTTTTCCTCTTTTTTTACTTTTTGTCTTATTCTCTATTTTTTCTCTTTCCTTTCCCCTTTTTTCTTTTTCCTTTTTATCCTCATTTTCTCTTTTTTCCCCTTTTCCCCTCTTTCCCCCCCTCTGTTCTGTTCTCTTTATTTTTACCCTACTTTTGGGTTTTGCTTTATTACTGGTCTTTATTCTCCCGGGTTTGTTTACTTTTTTTAGCTCCTTATTTTCATTTTTGTTCATTTTCTTTCCCGTGATATTTTGAAAAAGGGTTTTGCTGGGGGGCCCCAACCAAAAACATTTTCAGAAGATCCTTTTTCCCCAGCCCCACATATCCTTCTTTTTAATTTTTTTTTTGTATGGAATTGTTTGTAACCATTAACTGTATGTACCTTATCCTTATAAGGTTTCATTTAAAAAGGGAAATATTGTTTGAGTGGGGGCTGTGGGTTTATATTATTTTGATACTTAAAATTGATTTAAAAATTTCTCATTTCCACTACACTATCCTCCCCCAAAGTGTGAATTTATAAATGTTTTTTTTTCTGTATATAATTTGTAGTTGTCCTATGCACTGGTGCCTAACCACCAAAAATGTTACAAATTTTTTTTTTCCTTTTGGATAAAACCCAACAGTGAAAAACATGGGTATCTAAAGGTTTCCCCCAAAACCCTCCTTTTTTTTTTCCATAAAAGCCCCCATGGAGTTTGAATTTGGGAAAAAGGAATTTTTGGGTCAAAAAGCCCTTAAATTACCTCCCAAATTTACTTAGTCCCCCCCTTTGGGTGGAGTATTATAAGAAGAGTCGTATACCACAGGGCCTCCGCTCCCACTTACAAACTACACTATTTCATAACAATCCTGAATATTGCAAACAATTCACCAATATCCTCAATAAGTACTCATTGGACCTCCTATTTAATTACAAATAAAATTTTTTAACAAAAATTCGATTTAAAGGTTTAGGACCTTTTTAAAATCCATAGAAACAACTTTCCAAAATCCCCCTTAAGGGGGGGGAACCCCCCTTAAAACTTTAGTACTGCCCAAAAACCGGGGGCCAAATTTCCATAAAAACACGGGAAAGATACAAAAGGGGGACAATTTATTGGGGAAAAATGAGGACAAATTTCCCAAAATTCCAGTTTACAGATGCTAGGGTACCTCCAATTATGGTTACAGAAACCGGGCATGGGGGGACCCGTCACTCTTTTTCCAGCCCGGAATACGGATTTTATCCCCTCAAAGACGTCAACGAAGGCCCCGCACCTAAAAAGGACCATACGGGGGTTTGGGGGGAAAAACATTTAAGGGTTATAGATAAACACCAGGTATAAAACCCCTTTTAAAGGTACACCAATATAACATCCACTGTTTTTTTTTAACAACCCCACACAACAACATTTAGTAGTAAATTTATATTTTCCACCTTCTGACCCCATTAAAAATTAAATGTTTAAGTAAAGGTCTCTTCTTTTGTCCTACCCCACCTTTTGATCTTTTCCAAAACTCAAATTTTCATTGTTTTTTCCCAAATCTCTTAGGGTAATGTTAAAAAGGCCCTTTTTTTGGGGGCGCATTTCCCCAAATTTATTGCGAGCTTTCTGCGCTTTAATTGAGGAAATGCCCCCTTAATTCCCCGGTTTAAACACATTTATAGAAATTGGATTAAAAATTTTTTCTAAAAACCCATTTTCATTTTAGACCGGGAAATAAGAGTAATTTTTTACCCTTTCCCCGCAAAAAAAAAAAAAAAAAAAAAAAAAAACAAAACAAAAAAAAAAAAAAAAAAAAAAAAAACAACCACCCACCACCCCCCCCCCCCCCCCCCCCCCCCCCCCCCCCCCCCCCCCCGCCCCCCCCCACCATGAAAATTTTTTAAACCTATATTTTCTATAGTAGAAAGGGGACATTAAACCACAATTTTTAAAAACAAAAAAATTTTGTACCAAACAATAATCTTTCCACACGAAAGGCAGGCAATTCAAAATCTTTAAAAAACAATTTCCCCAAAATTTTATTTTCAAAGCCCGCCCCCAAGGGGGGAGCAATAGTATTGACCCCCTCCTTTTACGTCCAGGGGGAAACCAAAACGGGAAAATAAAAGGACCCATGAACAAAAGAAAAACCCCTCCATCAAGACCCCCATATTTCCTTTCCCTTTCTCAAAGTTTTTGGGAAAATACTTGATTCCGCACTTGACCGACACATTATCGATAGGAAAACTAGGGACTTTCTTTTCTCACCACATCCCATCAAACCAGTATTGTACATTTTGCTGAAGATATACAAGAATCTCAATAATCCTCTAGGTCGCCCAATAGTGGCATCGACAGGTTTTTATAAATTTTCCCCTTTTAACCGTTTTCCCTTTAGGGCATTTTCCCCCAACCCCGGGTTTTTTAAAACCAAATCTTAAAATTTTTTCAAAAACCCTTTCATTTTCTTGAAATTATCAATTCACCCTTTACTCCCATTTTTATTTGATACTGTTCTATTAATCCTGGAGGGCCCAAAAGTTTTTTATACATCAAAACAATAGGGCGGGATATGGCCACTCTTACAATTTTCACACATCTGAACCCCCGTTTTCTTGGAATTGATTTTTGGATTGAGCTTCTTCAATTTTTTCCCTTAAAAAAACAATTACTTTTTTTTTTTGGGTAAAATTTTTTTTTTAAACAAAAGGGACCGCAAATGGGCTCCAACGTTGCCCCACCATACTCCCAAAAAAAATTTTTTGGCCCATTTGAGGGCCCAATTTTTTTACACCACCAAATATTTGTTTAAAAATCCAAAAATTTGGCGATACTTTTTTTAAATTTAAAACCCAATTTTTTTTTCCCAAATTTTTTGGGGGGGGTCCCTTCTGCTGTTTTTTGAAGACCACAATTCCTTTTTACCTGGCCTGACTTTCACCATCCATCATGACTTAAAACGCATTAACTTCCTGGACACTTGGGTTATCAAAACCGCAGAGGGCACACTGACTTCGGATCTCTATGTTAAACCTACTGACAGAAATTCCTTACTACACTACAAGAGTTGTCACCCTTCCCCATGTTAAAAGGAAAACTTTTTCCCAAAATTTCAGTTTTCAGAGTCCCCAAAGGGGTTTAAAATAGATCCTGGGTTCACGTCTTACGGGTGCAAATTTCCTTAACAAATAAGCTTATTGATAGGAGATATGCTAATATCCTCATTTCTCACATTCAAAATACACCCAGGTCACCTACAAAAAATTTTGGGCCCCCTGTCCTAAAACCTATTGTTAAAACTTTACCCCGCCAAATTTAAAGGCCCAAACACACCAATGGGGACTTTGGGAAAAATTGGGGAAACCCACTTCAAACGAATTTTCCAGACATCCCTGGGGTTCCGTTTCACCCAAAACAGATATGCTTTCCCAAAAAAACCCCCAAAACATTTTAAAAATTTTGTTGGGACGTGCGGAAAATTGGCACACCTAAAAAAAAAAACCTCCCCAAACAACCCTCCCCCAAATCCCCCATATGGTACATTTTCCCCGTCTTCATTGTTTTTCCCCTTGGGTTTAAAATCATCAAGGGAGATTGTGGTTTTCCCCCCCCAATAAATGGTTTTCCCATCAAATTAAAGGGTCACTTTACATGTGACTCCTCCTTTGTAGTCTACATGATTAAGTGCCCTTGTGTACCTAGGTGAAACCACCCAGCACATTAAGTATCTTTAGCCTAGCATAAATCTATCATTTAATGCAAAAAAAAGGGGGCTCCCCCCTTTTTTTGCCCCCTTTGGAGGCCAATCAAACCAACTTTAAATTACCCGGACTGGAACAAATTCCTCAAAAAGTGGGGGAGGTGGCAACCCCTTCTCCCTTCCCTTTAAAAAAAGGGGGGAAATGTTTTGGGGATCTATCGATTAGGTTGTCTTTAAAAAAAATTTTCCCCCACGGGTTTTTAAACAGGCAGTGTAGTCTGCAACCTGATGGTCTTGAATTCTTTTTGATGCTTAAGGCAAGAGGCATGCCTAAGGAGTGGTGGACGAGAGAGAACTCTTCTACAACTCTCTGCCAAACTATTTTTTTTTTTACATTTTTTAAGACCATATTTGTGTTATTGTTTAATGTTAAAATTGGTACTTCCTCTGTGACATTCTCTAAGAAAGTGTTCACCTTATTTCAATTCATTTATTTTGGTTGCCCCGGATTTGAACCTATTAAAAAAATTGTTTTAAAAAAAAATACAGGGAGTGTGACTATATCTATTCCTAACAAATCTCCTTTATTTCCTTTTTTCTACTTTTCTTTTATTGTTTCCTAATTGCCCAATTCCCTAATTTATTGATTGCCAAACCCTTGATCAGTTTTAAAATTAAAATGTTTTTTCGGGCCCTTTCCTATGCTAGGCTTAACCCTTTCGGCCCCCCCTAAAAAATTTTTAATTGTATAAAAAATGGTATATTTAATGTAAAACTTCCCATTTTTTGGAGTTTTCCCTTTGGTTTTTAACCCTTCATTGCATTTGTTTTAAAAGGGAACTTTTGTTTTAAGGGGGGTTCACGACTACAATGGTGGGTGGATCGTGGTTGAGATATACTTTCATATGTCCCCATATTTGTATATCTGCATTTTTGTTCATGTTGATTATTGTATTCAATTTTTTCCCATGTTTGGTGCATTTATGTATGACATATATTGTTATGTTTTGCCCTTTTTATCCTTTTTGTTCCCCCCTCTTTTTTTCTCCCTTTTCTTAAATTTTTTTTTTTGTTTTTCATCTTTGCCCTTTGTCCTCTTTCCCTTTTTTCCCTCTTTTTTCTTTTTCCCTTCCTTTTTATTCATTTATTCATTCTTTTTTTACTTCTCTTAAACCCATATTTTCCCCCACACCACAATTTCCCCGCTCCATCATTTTAACAAACATCCCTTTTTCCCCCTTTTGCCACTTCAAAGCCCTTTTCCAAAGATTTCAAACTTACTTTAAAATCACTCTCACTTTGCTGAGGGGGTAGACGCCTTTAAACCCTTTTGGGGGCCCGCGCACTTAAACTCTGGGCGAAAAGCGCAAAAAGTTCCTGGGCTCATTTGGTTTTTCCAAGCACCATTATACGACGCAGACTGGCTCTACCCATTGGGGGCCTTTCGCACCCATATCCCTTTTTTGGTTTTTGGGGGCTAGGGGGTGCGCACTGCTCTTTGGGTTTTAACGCCGCCCCATTATGGCCCCCACCAAGACCGCCAAAAACCCTACCCCTGCATGCTGCATCGCTCCTATCGCTGATATGTTTTTATTACTTGCCCTCACTACATGTGTCTTCTGGAATGTCCTTTTTTATACTTTTGTTATTCTTTCCCTTTTTTTTCCTTCTTGCTTTCCACTAGGGGGGGTTCTGGTTGTAAGTGCCGGGTTTTTCTTATTTTCCCCGTTTCCCCCCAAAATGTATTACACCTTTACCAAGCCCCTTTTTCCCTTTTTTTTCCCCTTTTCCCCCCATTTTAGCAATTTTTGGAAATTTTTTTGCACCCTTTCCCTCTCTTTTTGGCTACTATCTTAAAACTGGAAATTTGGCCCTTGTCTCAACTGGTAAAACCCTTTACCCCTTTTTTTTTTTATAGACTCCATTTCCCCCCTGCTTCCTCTTTTCTTACCCCCCCATTTTAGCTTTTTCACTTTTCTGTATCCCTTCAATCAATAGGAAAAAAAACTGCAAAAAAAATTTGGACCCGCTGTTTGGGGCGAAAAGTGCTTATTTTTTTTGTCCCCTAAATGCAAAAGGGTTACACTGAAATACATTAAAAACCAGCGGGTTTCGGGCGGCGCTTTTAAAAACCCTTTTTCAAGTTCATTTAAAAACAAATAATGAAAAATGTTATTAAGTAAAAAAAAGGCGACTGGGGGGTTTTTTATCTCTTTTCCCTTTTAACCCTTTTAAGGATCTTAAAAATACATACTTGGGAAAATTTTTAAAAAAAAACACTCAATTTTTTTGAAATTTTTAAAGATGTTCACTTTCCCCTATTTTGAAAAATACCAAATTGGTTTTTAATAGTTAAAGCCCAAATTATTTCTATAGTTGAGGCCCGGGTGGCGTCCCGGTCTCCCCAAAGGGATTTATCCAGTAAAGCCTTTCCCAGGGGGCAATTTTTCTTTTACAAATTTTCCTAGTTATTTGGTTTTTTCTCCTTTTTTTATCGATAGCAAATAAAGCTTTCTTTAAGTTTCCCGCGGGGTTTTCCTTTTAAAAAAATGTTTTGCTGCCCCTGAATGGGAAATGGATCCTTTTTTGAAACTGGTAAAGAGTTCTGATATCCTGAGCTTAAACTTAGGAATACTGCTTCCTATGTTTGTTTTATTACATGTTGTAAAGTATATAGCATATATTATGTGGTCTGTATCACAATTTAAAAATTTATGTATGCTATAACTTTTTCTTACATTTGCTGTATCTCCAAAAATCTCTTTTTTTACCATGTATCTACACACATTACAGCGTTTTTTTCCACAGGCAAAAAATCCTTTTGTTTTTAACCACATATTTGAATTTGTTTTAGTACCCAAAAATTTTTCTAGGGGAAAATTGCATTACCAAAAATTTTTTTCTTCGTTTAGCTACCATATTTACACCTTCCTCCACTATTTCTGCCAGTATCGGGCCCCTTTTGAAATTTTTAATTGTTTAAAAAAAATTTTTTTTGATTTTTTTTCAAAATTTTATGGTTTTAGAGAAATTTTACTCCCTTTGGGGTTCCTTTTTTTTTTTTATTTTTAAATTTTGGGGTGTTAATGAGGTTTCTTGCGTTTTATCCTGCATTTTTCTTTTGGCCAAATGTATATGTTTTTTAGTGTATCCTCTTCTTTCAACCTCAAATCTATAATTTGATTGTTCCCTTTTTCTTTGTTTTTGTGCTGGGGGTCTCCGGGCTCTGTTGTATTCTCCATACGGTATGGTTTTTTTTGTATGTAAAGGGGGGGCAAACCCATCGGCACGGGAAAACCCGTGTTTCCCCTGTTTTGGGTTTTCCCGTATTTAAAATAGGTAGAAAAATCTGGAATTTCATATCCCTTTTTAGCCAAAAAAATCCAAAAAAAAATTTTTGTGAATTATACCCTACTTGTAAACCGCAAATTAATATTATTGGTTTTTAAAAATTTCGATACGAAATCTGGTATGGAAAGGGCCCCAATCGTGACCCCAAACAATTAAGAGGTCATCGATGTAGCACCCAGACTAGAGTAAGCACCGAGACAAAGGGTTTTGAACACCATAAATCGCATGGTGTTCCCACCATACCATGAATAAATTAGCCAATGAGGGCGATGACGTGGCCTCCATAGGTACTCCTACCAGCTGCAAATAATAATCTTGGTCAAATTCAAAATAATTGTTAAACAAGAGAAAATCTATACATTCCAGCAAAAATTCTTGTAACGCTTCTTCATAAATGTTGTCTCTTTTAAAATTATATTCTATAGCCACTCTGACCAATGTTTGCGGAATGCTGAAGAAAAGACCAATAACATCTAGGCTCAACCACGTACAGTTTTGGGACCATTCAAAATCTTTAAATATTTTCAGAACTGCAGAGCTATCTTTTAAGTACCCTGGTAATCTTTGGACTAATGGTTGTAAATGCATGTCTACCCATTTGTTTAAACGTTCCGTTATACTATTGACACTAGATACTATTGGACGCATACTGGGAGGAAAATTTCCGTTGTGTACTTTTGGTACCCCATAAAAAAATGGTGTTTAAATGGTGTTTTTGGATTCCTGACTTCTAGATATGATTTATGTTTCTCTGTAATTACTCCCATCTTCCAAAAGTTTGATTAGTTTCCTTTGTATCGCTTCGTGGGTTTTTGGCTAATTTCGATTGTTGTGATCCTGAAGTTTGTTGATAACAATATATAAAGGGGCATATTATACAGGGTTCCCCCCTTATTCGCTTTTTTTATGACTAAACTTTTATCTTTTTTCAACTCCTTGTAAGCTTTGTATTCTTGTTTACTTAGGTTAAATTTACTTTTGATGTTTTCTCTTTGTGCCTTTTGTATTTTTTTAAGATCTCTCTCCATGGTCGCTTGAAAGCTATCCATGGCATTTATTCTCGCTTTTAAGGGATAAAACAGGGGGTTTCCACCACAGGATTGGACGCCAACATTTTCCTCCTCATCATAATCTTGCAAATCTTTCAAGATCATAAGAGATTGTTGTTCTGCAAATAGTAAATTTTCATATTCATTATTGTACTGTTAACTTTTGTGATACTTCCTGTTGTGATCCTATATCCTCTTTACTTCTAAAATATCGTTTTACAGTCAACAGTCTAACAAAACGGTTCAAATCCAGTAATGTATCAAATTGTTCAAAATTACTACTTGGATAAAAATTAAGTCCTTTTTTTTTTAAGACATTTAATTTGCTTTCAAATAATATAGTGGGAGTCAAAATTTTTAAAAACTGTTTTCTTCATCATTCTTTTCTTCTGCTTTTTCCTTATAGTTCCCTTTGTTTTGTTTTTTTGTTGTGCTTCCTTCCTCCTTGTTTAGCCTGTTTTTTGTTGCTTTTTGGTTATTTTCTTTATTTGTAGACTCCTGCATCTGAGCATATACATTTCCTCTCGGGGCAGCCCTTTTCCCCCGGGGGAATATTCTGAAAACTGATTTCCGGGGTTTTTGTATAAACCCTTTCAGAAAAAAATTATTCTTTTCTTTCCCCTTTTTACATGATAAGATTGTCTCAGAATGGATCTGGGTCTTCTTTCTACTTTCCAATTATAGACCTTATTCTGTTCATAGTCCTCAAAATCTCTTTGTTATTTTACCTTTTTATATCTATAATTGAAGACTCTAATTTTGCTATATTGTTCTTAATTCTTTTATTTTGTTTTTCATAATTGTCATCCGCCTTGTATTTTTGTAAGTCCTTTGTAATAGTCTTTATTTGTGTCTGTATCTCCTGTAGTTTTTTTGTTTCAAAATCAACTAATAGCTGTATTAATTTCACGGAACACTTTTAAATACATCTCAATACCCTAAATTTTTGTTTAAATACCTCACTTATACCTCTCCTGTTAATTTTTCTACCTTTTTATAGCTTTTCCAGTACCTCTGCTGGTTTCTTACTGCTCTCCTTTTTCCTCACTTTTTCAACTTTTTTGTCTCATTCTCTCCATTTTCTCATCCTCCCTTTCTCATCCTCTTTTCCTTATCGTCCTCTTTCTCATCCTCCCCTTTCCCCACCTTACCCCTTCTTGTTCTGTTCTCCTTACTTTACCATACCGTCTCTCTTTGTACACATTACTCGGTCTTTATTCTCTTGAGATTGTTACCGTTTTAACTCCATACGTCAGTTGTTAATTTTTTCACAATGACCCATTGAAAAAGGTTGCTGTGCCAACCAAAATGTCTACTTAATATCACATTTTCTCAGACCACATATCCTTGTTTTTGTAATTTAATTTGTATGGAATGTATGTAACCTATGATTGTATGCACCTTATCCTTATAAAGGTTTCACTTAAAAGCAAATAATCCTTGAGTGTGCTGTGCAATTATATTACTTTGATACTGCAATTAGAAGAGCTGGGAACATAGAGCTGACATGCTAATCGAACAAAAAAGTCCAGGTCACTCACCACTCTTGTCTGTTCAGGTAGAAGCCGTATGCACACTTGCTCGTATGAACTCTCAGGAAGCTCCGCTGGCTGGGCGGCAAATAATGAAAGGAAAGAACAGGTGTTGCACGCTGAGCTCCCAGCAAGGAAGCAGTCGCAGGACAACACCAAATGCTTCTGAATAGATGACGAGCAGCTTTATTGTAGAAATATAGTAAAACAGCACGCATAGTTTACAAGGCAGGCCTGTAAAGAACTGACGCGTTTCGAGCTGTTACAGCTCTTGTTCACAGTCTGGTATGTACTACAAATGCTTCACTTAAATAAAACATTAAAACCAATCACAGTGCAGCCTTTCATGACGTGAATAATCATGACGTAATGCTCTGAGGGAGGACCAAACTAGAGGCAGACCGGCCATGTAAGTAATGTTAACCCTTGCATGGGGAACAATAACAACACTAGTAGATATATGTTAAGATCGGTTCTATAATTTAGACCCCCTGGAATCTAGTATCCAAATTTAGGATCCAGTGTGCCTCTCGTAGCCTAACCTCTTGAGCCAATCCCCACCTCTGTAGGGAAAGTCCACCATTTCAATGGCATAAATGTTAACCCATTTATTTCTCCTTTATGTTTTTCAATAAAGTTTCTAGCCGCCCCCGAAACCTGGGGTCTGGGCATTTTTTAAAAGCTAAAATTTTCCCCTTTTATTCTGACTTTTAATTTTCTCTTTTGTACTTTTTCCCAAATATTTTTTTATTTGGGGAAAAAACCCCCTCGATTACGTACACCACGTGGTGACTATTACAATTTAGAAAAACTTTTTTATGGGGTAAAAATATTGGGGATAAAGTCATCACAAAATTTTTTTGTTTTTTTTGGGAACCCCTTCATATATTACATCGTGAGCCTCCCCCATTTAAAAAAGCCTTTTTTTGGGCCCAAAACCCTGTTTTAACCCGTTTTTTTTCTCCCCACAAAAAATACTTTTTTGAGATTTATGTTGCCAATGGTTTTGTTTTCCCCTTGGGGACACAATGGGACCCCTTTTGGGCAACAATTTTACCAAGAACAGGGGTCTTTTTAATTTTATTTTGATGTTTAAAGCAAAAAAATTGATTTAATCCCTTAAAAATTTTTACCATAATTTGGTTGGTAAATGGTAAGTTACCATTATGTTTTTTCATAAACCCCATTTTTTCTGTTTGTTTTTGAAATAACTGTTCTTGAGGTTTTTTTTTTGATTTTTTCTTTGGGTTTTTTTTAGGAAAGGGTTTTTGAGTATCCCCTAATTTTTAATTTTGGTGGGCCACAAATTTTTTCCCATTGTTCATAAAACTTCCCCAAAAGTAAAGATTTTTTTAATTCTTACATACCGCCATATGGTTTGGCTTCAATTGTATTGGGGGCATGAAAAATGGGCTTTAAGGATAGGAAAATTAAAACCCGCCCCGGTTTGTATAAAGGGGAGTAACCAAATTTTGCCCCAAACTAAATTTCCCCCATTTTAAAATAGTGTCCAAAAAAGGGGTACCTTCTCTACTCCCAATTTTCCCGTAAAAATGGGAAATTAACAATCATTTTGATTGGGAAAAAATCAAAGAAGGATTTTAAAGAAGGGCCCCAAACCCTGCCCCAAATTAAAAAAGGGGGGTCATCGAAAGGGACCCCCCATCCAAACCAATGATGGGGCCCCCCCGGCAAAGGGGTTTCCCCTCACTAAAAAAAGGGCCTTTGGGGCTTCCAAAACCCTTCCATCAAAAAATAGTAATGCTTTGGGGGAAAATGTTTTACTCCCAAAAGGCCCCACCAAATTTTTGTTTTAAAAAAATTTTGTTCCAAGAAATTTAAAAAAAATTTTCTCTTTAGTAAGTATTTTAAAGGCATAAGGTTTTAAAATTTTCCCGGGGAACCCCTAATTAGGTGGTATATCGTGTGAGGAAGAAAGACACCGCCCAAAAACCCCAATTTATGGGAATGCTGGGGTTTCAAGCTTTGTGGGCGCACAGCTTAACCCCAAGGTTTAAAACACATACCCCCTCCCTTTCCAAAAAAAATTTTTAAAAACTTCTTTTTTGGGTAATCACCCACAAAAGGAAAACCCCCCACAGCCAAAAACCCGGGAAAAGCAAAAAGTTTAAATCTGAAGCGGGCCCGTTTGCTCTGTGAAACAGAAAGGGGAGACAACCCCTTTAACTTCTAAATCTATTTCACTGTGCCTGCCCTCTAAGATACCGGGGAAAGGCAGATGAAGCACTGTAAATTTTTTGATAATATTTAATCTAATTTTTTTCTATTTTCTTTTATAAAAATATTCAAAATTTTTTAAAAAATATATTTTTTAACAACTTGGGAAGTTTAAAAAACCCCCTTATTTTCTTGCTTTATACTGCCAAACTCCTGTTTTTTGTTTCCCTTTCCCCAGACCAAAGAGTCATTTTCTGTTGTTTAAAAAACCCGTCGGGACTTTTGGAAAATACCCAAAAAATGAAAGGGCTCCACAAAGCGGCCCACTTTATTTAACAGCGATTTTGGGGACAACCACTTTAAGGGGTACAAAAAT
>JAODAL010045722.1:0-31656 GCA_025379985.1 Phyllomedusa bahiana | reverse complement strand
ATAGATAGAATAGATAGATAGATAGGAATAAAAGAAGATAGAAATAATTTGATAAAGATAGAAAATAGATAAATAAATAATAGAGATAGATAGATATGGGAAAAAAAAGATATGAGATAGATAAAATAGTTTGAATAGATTAAATTTTTTAAACTATCCATATTTCTATCATCCATCATTCTTATCTTTATCCATACTATCTACCAAATCATCTATCTATCTATCTACTATCTATCTACATCATCTCAAACTATCTATCTATCTAATCTACTATCTACTACTTCTCATATCTATCTATCTCTATCTTCTATCTCTATCTTCTATCTATATCTATTTTCCCCTACCCTATCTATCTATCATAAAATCTATCTATCTATCTATCATCTATTATCTATCTTTATTTTTAAATCTATCTCCCTCTATCTATCCCCTCATATCTACTATCTATCTATTATCATTATCTATCTATCTATCTATCACCCCATACTATTACATCTATCTATCCCATACTACTACATCTATCTATCTATCTACTATTTTCCATATTTTCCCCCTTATCTATTTATCTTTCCAGTCCATAGTCCAGCAATGTTAAAATGCGGTCTGATTTTGGACAGTATTTTACCATTGCTGTGTAGACATAAGTGATCCTTGGCATGTGTTAAAGAGAAACTCCTGTAAATAAAGAAGATTCCCAGCCCCGTTACTATGAAGAAACCTCTGACTGGGTCACTGGAGACCCCTGGGTCAGCAACTGTTTAAAGGACCCTTTGAAACCTCAAAAATGCTAAAGATGAGGAGCTGCAGCATTGATCTACTACTTCACACCCTCACTGTCATCACCCGTGGGGCCCATTGTGCAAGGACCTGCAGCTTGACCCGTTTCACTGGAATGGGGCCCTATTGCAATTCCCTGCGCTGTTGCTGTGAAGGGTAAATTGTTAGGTCAACAATATTCTTCACTGTCTGTGTTATGTACAGGAAGTATTATCATTACCATCCCATTTAATTCTGTTATCAGTACTGACTATCATCTCTGGGAAGTCATAAAATCTACAATGCTCAAAACCTTTATCCCTTTAATTATTTGCCTTTTTTGGGTACACAGAAAGGGAGACGGTTTGCTTTCAATCAGTTTTATCAAAGGCTTGGAAGATCTCCACAAAAGCAACCTTCCATCTGAGCACAGAAAAGTCTTAAACATGGGGAGGCAAAGCTTTCACTCCTTGCAGAAAAATGGCGTCTTATAGATCAACTTCTGATTGGTTCACACAAAGGTGCTGGGATTTCCTGCTGGGAGAGGGAGAGATTCTGGGATCTGTCAGTTGTACTCAATGGACTGGATGAATCTCTATTTGAGCCCTTGGAGAGTGAATATTAAGACAACGCTAGTTATCACTACTGGAAAAAGGATACAGCGAACTGCAAACCTTCTACTTGATAGAATAGGTGTTATCTAGATAATTGCCCCTGTATGTTGGAGGTCCGTAGCTACAATGTTTGCCGCCCAAGGCTGTCGCTAAGTCCCCCCCACCACCTTTACAGAACCCCACCCTCACTTTCCACACCTCACACTCATAAATCATAATCGTCACTTTAAAAAGTCATATTTTTATGTTAATATATTCTAAGAGTCAAAACATTTTGTCTTTTCTGTCCATGGAGCCGAATGAGGGTTTTATATCTGTGGGATAAGTTTATGACTAAAAAGCAGCCCTAGCACTAATCCGCCATACAGTATCCACATCCTCATCGGACTCCATACTGTATCTATCCCACCACCAGTCCACATACTGTACAATAGCCACTTCCACCACCAGTCCACATACAATATCCGCCTCGCCACCAGTCCACATACAATATCTGCTATCCCTGCAGTCTACATACAATATCTGTCCCACCACCTTTCCACATACAATATCTGCCCCACCACCAGTCCTCATACAATAGTCACTTCCCCCGCCAGCAAAAATACAATATCCACTGCCCCACCAGTCCACATACAATATCATCCCATCACCAGGCCACATACAATATTCTCCCAACCACCAGTCCACATACAATATCCACTCCCCACCAGTCCACATACAATATCCACACCACCCACGTCCACATACAATATACTCAACCCCCAACATCCACACACAATTATTCCACTCCCCCACCAATCCACATACAATATCCTCCCCCACCAGCCAACATACAATATCCACCCCCACCAGCCACATACAATATCCACCCCCCACCAGCCCACATACAATATCCACCCCCACCAGCCCACATACAATATCCACCCCCCACCAGCCCACATACAATATCCACCCCCCACCAGCCCACATACAATATCCACCCCCACCAGCCCACATACAATATCCACTCCCCCACCAGTCCACATACAATATCATCCCATCACCAGGCCACATACAATATTCTCCCAACCACCAGTCCACATACAATATTCTCCCAACCACCAGTCCACATACAATATCCACACCCCCACCAGTCCACATACAATATCCACACCCCCACCAGTCCACATACAATATCCACACCCCCACCAGTCCACATACAATATCATCCCATCACCAATCCACATACAATATTCTCCCAACCACCAGTCCACATACAATATCCACACCCCCACCAGTCCACATACAATATCCACACCCCCACCAGTCCACATACAATATCCACTCCCCCACCAGTCCACATACAATATCCACACCCCCACCAGTCCACATACAATATCCACCCCCCACCAGTCCACATACAATATCCACCCCCCCACCAGTCCACATACAATATCCACCCCCCACCAGCCCACATACAATATCCACACCCCCACCAGTCCACATACAATATCATCCCATCACCAGGCCACATACAATATCCACACCCCCACCAGTCCACATACAATATCCACTCCCCCACCAGTCCACATACAATATCCACACCCCCACCAGTCCACATACAATATCCACACCCCCACCAGTCCACATACAATATCCACTCCCCCACCAGTCCACATACAATATCCACCTCCCCCACCAGTCCACATACAATATCCACCTCCCCCACCAGTCCACATACAATATCCACCTCCCCCACCAGTCCACATACAATATCCACCTCCCCCACCAGTCCACATACAATATCCACCTCCCCCACCAATCCACATACAATATCCACCACCCCACCAGTCCACATAACCGCTCCTACCCCAGCACACAAACAATATCTACACCCCCACCAGCCCACATACAATATCATCCCATCACCAGTCCACATACAATATCCACACCCCCACCAGTCCACATACAATATCCACTCCCCCACCAGTCCACATACAATATCCACACCCCCACCAGTCCACATACAATATCCACTCCCCCACCAGTCCACATACAATATCCACACCCCCACCAGTCCACATACAATATCAGCCCCACCACCAGCCCACATACAATATTCTCCCAACCACCAGTCCACATACAATATCCACACCCCCACCAGTCCACATACAATATCCACTCCCCCACCAGTCCACATACAATATCCACCCCCACCCGTCCACATACAATATCCGCTCCTACCACCAGCCCACATACAATATCCACTCCCCCCACCAGCCCACATACAATATCCACCCCCCACCAGCCACATACAATATCATCCCATCACCAGGCCACATACAATATCCACACCCCACCAGCCCACATACAATATCATCCCATCACCAGTCCACATACAATATCCACTCCCCCCACCAGCCCACATACAATATCCACACCCCCACCAGTCCACATACAATATCCACACCCCCACCAGTCCACATACAATATCCGCTCCTACACCAGCACACATACAATATCCACACCCCCACCAGTCCACATACAATATCCACACCCCCACCAGTCCACATACAATATCACACCCCCACCAGTCCACATACAATATCCACACCCCCACCAGTCCACATACAATATCCACACCCCCACCAGTCCACATACAATATCCACACCCCCACCAGTCCACATACAATATCATCCCATCACCAGGCCACATATAATATCCACACCCCCACCAGTCCACATACAATATCCACCTCTCCACCAGTCCACATACAATATCAGCCCCACCACCAGCCCACATATAATATCCACCCCCCCACCAGTCCACATACAATATCCATAGAAAGAGAAGTAGGTAGCACTCCAACGATTTGAAGAACTTTTTTAAAATTTTTATTTTATGCAAAAACTTTAATCATTCCAAAATGACAAATATAAGAAAGCTGACATATACAGTGATCCATATCAACACACATTTTATCATAGATTCTTAATAATAGGACATTACGATCTAAATTAGATCTTTTTCAACAGAATCTCCATTCTTTAAATATCATTCATTTTCATATGGTATATCCTTAACGGACCATCGCATGTTCCAAGATTGAGAAGTCGGCAAATATAAATGAATTGATTGACTTCATTATTATTTCTTTATTTTCGTTACCCCATATTATTGTTCATTTTATATACAGATCGGCACAACTTCTTGAGTCTTATCATTATATTTCTGCCATGTACAGTTTTATTATAGATTGCATTAAAAAACCCATAAGAGCGTCGCTCGCTCTCCCATTGGTCCAAATAACCGCGCCTCTTTTAACTGAGCCAATCACAAACAGAGCTCGCTCTGCATTTCTTTTCCCCATAGAAGTCTATGAGATAAGTGGCTCACCCGCTGATTGGCTAAGCATCACGAGCCCCTCTTCCCCCCAAACAATCACAGTACTAGAATATTTCCCATAGACAGTAATAACTTTTAGGGCGCCCTTCTATCGCGCCCTTTCTTGCTCCACTCAAAATAGACGCACTACATAATAATTGGTGGATTCATATCTGCCCGCCTGGCTTCAACCAATCAGCTCTTTTCTGCCTTTTTTACTGTATTTTGAACTGTCCCGCCTTTTCATTTGATTGGTCAATACTCCTCCATAGGTTATAATGGGTCACTGTCACTCCTATTCTGATTGGTTGGTTTCTGCCGACCAATGAGAATCGCTTACAGAATTTGAATTACTGTATTTCCCGGCAATTTTCAATATCCCTATACCTGATGTAGCGCCGGTGACGGCGACAAACACATTGTTAGTGATTTGATTGATGTATGTTTATAGAAGGTTTTAGCTCTTTTTCAGAGAATGTTTTATACTTAATAAAAACGATTTATTTACTAATACTCCATGCCTCACGAAGCGGAGATTTCAGTGTCCCCATCTCTCCATAGACTACAATGGGACAAGTAGCTCACGCTCTGATTGTCCAGGATAGCCAAGCCCCCACTAGTTCAACCAATCAGCTCTTTTCTGCCTTTTTTTTACTGTATTTTGAACTGTCCCGCCTTTTCATTTGATTGGTCAACACTACTCCATAGGTTTTAATGGGCCACTGTCGCTCCTATTCTGATTGGCTGGGTTCTGCCGACCAATGAGTAGAGCTTACAGATTTTGAATTACTGTATTTCCCGGCAATTTTCAATATCCCAATTCCTGATGTTGCGCTGTTATTGATTTTTTGATAGTGATTTTTTTTATGTATTTTTTTAGAAGGTTTGAGCTCTTTTTCAGAGAATGTTTTACACCTAATAAAAACGATTTTTTTTAATTCATACTCCATGCCTCACAGAGCTGAGAGCTGAGATTTATTTCTTGAGCGATCTTATATATTTTTACTTTAATTTTAAATGATCAACTTTTTCACTACATTTAATCGCTTTTAGACAGCTTTGATTTTTCTCTTTTATTCATTCATTTGAAAGCAACTCTTTTTTTTTCACTAACATGTTTAAGAGTTCTTCCTTTTTAATGATGTCAACACTGGCGAGGCGCAGGGGGCTTGACACCGCATGTAAAAAGGCACCTCCTCGGGCGGGAATTTCCGATCCACGGGGATACAGAGAGGCGCAGTCCTTCTCGCCTAAGTCCGCACTGCGCCCACAACTGGGGGGCCAGGGGACTTTTCACCGCATGTATGAGCGCACCTCGGGCACCGACATACATGAGGTGCAGCTTTCACGCTCGAGCACTCGACAACGGGCGCTCCGACGCGCCGATCTTCATACATGTCGCCCTATGTGAATGGGGCCTAACACAAGGGGCTGCTGCAGGGGAAAATTTAAGCTGGCTGAAGCTTCCCCCAGGGAAAACAGTGGTATTGCCCCTTAACCCCCTTTTAGAGAGACTGTCCTGTGCAAATCCAAGGTGCCTAATCATGGGGGGGGCTAAAGATTTCCCATAATTGGCTAGTGTAATCTATTTAGATCAGGTTTTTCCTTTTTAAATATTAACAGGTGGGACAGGAAAAACAGTACTACAAGAAATAGTATCTGCTTTTTAAGAGTCTTCCCCTTCTTTCCTTCATCTGTTTTATGCCCACCATGTGATAGGAAGCAAGAGAAGGAACTCTGCTAAGCTTCAGGATACAGAGGTGGGGTTGTTTAGTGAAAGAAGCTGCCCATTATAAAGCAATTCATGAAAAGGGGCTTGGCCAGCCCGTTAATTTTTTTGCATTCTTGTTCTAATGGAAAACTACAATGTATCACACACAATCTTGTTTTTCCTGTTTTCCCAATGGCCAAGTAACAGCGCCACCATACAATACTTCAAGACCCAACACAAAGATGAAGCTGGGATGAACCCATGCAAATACGGAGGATCAATTCAACAATAAAAAAACAGCCAATATATTAATATTTACATGTAGAATAGGAAACTTAAAATAACACTTGAAATCCAATCATTGGACTCTTGAATAGTATTAAGATTTGTTGCGAAGATTTAGGAGTTAACTTACTGTTCTGCTGCACTCACAGTGCGACATCACTTCTGGTTCGATGTTCATTGTCACTTCTGGTTACCAATAGTCTTGAGCTACCAGTAAAAAGTTCTAGTTCGATTAGAACCTCGATCTTTTGTGATTTCGATTCGAAGTTCTATTCGAACTCGAACTTCGAACCCCATTAAAGTAAATGGGAGAAGATGTTCTGGATCATTTCTATAACTATACAGGTGAGGGAAAGCTGGAAATTAACATCATAAACAGTAAACCGGATACGTGGAACAACTTAGTGAAGAAAATTTGGCTCTAAGAGTGACAGAAAAAAATTGAGAGGCTAAAATACTTCATTCTTTTCAATGGCTAACTGAAAAGATGAGGACAGCTTGCAAGCAGGGGCGTAGCTATAGGAGGTGCAGCGGTAGCAGCTGCTACGGGGCGCAGCATCCTGAGGGGACCAAAAAGCCCCTTTGACATATAGGAAATTTGGAGATGGTGTGTCATACAATTACTGAACACCCAAAACTGCAAAAACAGAACTTTTGGGCACTGAGTATGATTTAGCAAATCCAAGCACTCTGTATAATATATATCCATTGTGGCAGAGCGACCATAGGTGGTTGCATGGTGCTGCCACTAGGTGGCGTACGGCAGGAGACCTGCAAGAAATGTGCCACCGAGGGACTGGTATATGTTTGTGAAGCCAAGTGTTATCGGTCAGCAACATTAGGTTGCTGACACTCTACATAGTACGGCTGATGTCCAGCCATTATGGGTTGGCTTTCCCGGAACAGCTGCAGATGGGTGGTTGGCTGTTCCCACATTCCCACGTTCCAGGCCAAGTTTTGGGCCAGTCCCTGGATGGCTATAAGAGGCCTTCTACTATAGGTAATCAGAGGGCGTGGTTGCTACCTGAAGGTTTGGAGCAGCAGAGCTGGGAGAGAGATCTGGCCCCCGGAGGCTTGAGGAAAGCCTATTATACAGTGGGAATACTGTGGTATGTGGTGCTGTGCGGTAGGCATAGGCCACGTTAGTGAGGGACTCATTTAATGTTAGTTAGTGGCTTGACGGCCGAGGATTTTATTTGTGTTTTTTTGTTGCCGGTATACTGTGCCTCAATAAAGCTGGTTGAGGCCAGTTTCAAACTGAAGCCAGTGTCGGAGTGCCATCCGTTTTACCAAAGACGGCGATTCCGTGAGTGAAATACCCCCAGCACGGCCCAGGAGGGCGTCCAGACGAGAGCGAGTCGTCACACCATGTACATGAGAGTTATGCGTTATGTGAGCCTGCAAATGTCACCAAATAACAGCTTCTGGGTGTGGGAAAGATGCAGCCAGCAGCAATACCAAACTCCCTAAGTATTGCTGTCTAATGAGAGGAAAATGCTATCTAACTAAGACCAGTCTGTACAGTACAGAGAGTGAGCTGAAAATTGCGTTCACAAGAAAATACAGTGAATTTTTATATACATGGTCATGTGTTTTAGCGAAGCAATTGAGAGACCTACATCTCATCAATGACGTTTGTGACACTTCTCTGTACTCTGCACTGATTGGATGGCCGCCAAAAGTGCACAAAGGTGATGGATGGCTGCCAAAAGTGCAGAAAGCCGCTGAAAAATGAAACTAATAAATATGGCGTGTCGGAAACTAGGAACTAGATCTTTTACGTCGAACTCGACAGTAAATGTTTGGTTCGAGTTCTAAAAATTTGAGAAGTTCTACTAGAACTTAACTTTTCTAGAACAGTTCGATCAACACTACTCTTGAATAAGATCTATAAGTTGCAGTCATCCCTTATATATCTCAGTGGACAACCGACATGGCTCATTAGAGTCAGCATAGTTGTGTGCATGCTACTTGGTAAGGGTGTAAGAGTAGTGTGTAAATGAATCTATTAAATACAGTATATATGTATAATAGAGCATAGATACAGCACCAGAAGCAAGCTTTTTTTTTATAGGCATGGCAACAGAACTAAGCTTATGACAAACATTCAGTATCATTGAATACAAATATCAGTGGCACACTAAAAACTAAGTGAAACATCAAGGTATATAGGAATATTGGAAATGCATTACTGCTAAGGAAAGACCAATTATGACGATATATAAAACACCCCTGCGGACTCTTAGTTTACATGTTTTTTGATCAAAGAAATTTGTATTAAGCTCACCTCCCAATAGCGTTTCAAGGGGATCCAGCACAGGTGAGGTCCCTAAACCACTAACATGTTTCCTCTATAGGAGTGTTCGACTACAACTTCTCAGGGAGTGATAGGAACCTTGCAATTGAACTTTCTGCACTGGTTTATAAAGAGGGCGGCAGAGTGGCAGCAGCCAATGAGATGCCATCTCTCAAATAGACTACAAAATGTAATTAGGCTGTGCACATCTAAAATATATTTTAGATGTGCACAGCCTAATTAAGTTTTGAAACATACAGTATCAGACAGAGGCATAACTTGAAGCTTCTGGGCCCCAATGCAAAAAGTGAAATTGGGCCTTCCAGTACTATGTATAATACTAGTGTCTTCCTATGTGGCAGGAGGGCTTTTGGGCCCCCTCACACTGAAGGACCTGGTAGCAACTGCTACCTCTGCACCCCTTGGTACCAAAGGCAAGCCTACAGCATAAGAATGGTGACAGAACCTGGCTTACTGCATAGATACAGTACAAGAACCAAGCCAAGAATATTGTTATGAGCCATTTTGTACTTGGGGAATGCAACTTCTGCTTAACTCTTGACTACTCTGTATAGCTTGTGATCTCTGCTTGGGGCCATTCTTTTGGATGGCCCATGCTTCCTCTGGTGTCCCCTGGTATATGTGCATGCTGGACCTATTGTATAGCTACCATGCTAAAACCAAGCCTACAGCACAGATATGGTAACAGAACCAAGGTTACAGTAAGATAAAGTAAGAGAACCAGCTAAACGGTACAGTCCAGGAACTTAACCTACAGCATAGTCTCAAGGTATTTTATGGTTACAGTACCTATGCTTACCAGTTAGAGGACAGTACTGAACCAAACCTATTTTGTCAATACAGTAAAAGAACTAAGTTAACATCATAGATACAGTAACAGAACCAAGCCTATTCTGTCATTACAGTAAAAGAACTAAGCTAAAAGCATAGATAAGATAACAGAATCATGCTTACACATACATGCAGTAACATAACAAAGCCTATTCTATCAATTCAGTAACAGAATCATGTGGACAGCATAGATCCGGTAACAAAACCAAGCTTAATGCATAGCTACAGTAACAGAACCAAGACTATTCTATCAATACAGTAACAGAACCAAGCCTATAGCATAGGTATGGTATCGGGTTCAAGATTACTACATAGATACAGTATCAGGACATGGAAATGTAACAGCTAGAAAGTATCACCAGGTGTTCAATGTCTTTGGCAGCAGCTCCTAGCCTCTTGCCTTGGGCTGTAAGTCAATAACCTATGAAGACAACAGGCACCTGTTTAGAATTTTATTATCCTTCTCTTCATGAAGAATATGAACCTGTGCAGAGCTACTCATCACCACCAACATCTTCAATGGTTGATCAACTTTGGAAATGTTTTTTTTCCCATATAACTATCTTGGAGGGACCCCAAGCTGTAATGTGGGGAGCAACCTCGTAGTAATTGTCCAATCTCCCTGCAGCGCCACCACAGGAGAAAAGAAGTATTATACATGTGATTATGCTTTGTTTGTGTAACGTATGGACCTATTGGGTCCTCCAGAGTGCTAAATGTATAGCCAATCTATGCTCTGGCTTAATAAGGGGGCTACAGAACGTGGGAATCCATACATTAATAAGCCCCAAGACCTCATGTCCTACGTTAAATGTGGTAGTGATGAGATCCCCTTCTACTTTCTATATACTTTCTAATGCAAAATAACTAAAGCCATTATATTTTCTGTAGGTCTTACAATGCTGACCTCAGGGTGCTCTGACTCCGCAGTGTTTGTTGGACATGGGGGTTACTGTATCATGGACAACAGGCGTGTAACTCTATTGTATTATATAAATACAGAATGGTGGGAACCAACAACTTACAAGGTCCCAACGCCAAATAATCTGGGCACTGAGACATACACAACATGAAGTTATGGCAACATGAAACCAATGGACTCAAAATGCGTCGTCAAGGAGATGTACAAAGTTTTAACTGGCTAAAAGGCCAAGGAACAAAGTGAATTGTTCAGGTCTGAAGTATCAGTTGTAACATGATTTTGTGTGAATGTTTGATATCCTGAGGGTTTATTATTCTATTGGGTCCTGTTTATATTTTGGTGTTCCTGCTTATTTCTCTTAATGTCTTGGAGTAGCGCATATTAAAACAAGCACAATTAAGTCACCCCCTGCCAGCAATAATAAGATAACATCTCTCCAAGGATTTTTCCACTTATATTGTGAGTTGTAGAAGTCCTGGTGTATCAGGGAAAGGTTCTAGCCCCCCTAGATATAAACGAATCCTTAAATTAAATTAATGAAAATGTCTAATCTGTGCTGTAATTGGGTTAAGGGGTTATCTTATATTATGGCTAAAATGTTTCCTTGCTCATATGATAACTTTAATGGAACTCAAGTACCAAATAAAATTTATAACAAAAGAAAATGCTACGTTATATGTGTAACGAACAAATAACAAACAAGTGAAACAGAGAAGTATACCAGCACTCACAAGAAATAACAAGATAAAGTGGGTATTAATTGAAAGAAGAAAGACTCACCACAAGGTGGTTTAGCAAATGTACAACGGGCCAATTGTGACAGATACATGGTTTGGTGGAGATTCCGTGTGCAAGTTCAATCAAGAAACGAAAGAGTGATAATGATAACTGACCCTATCTGTTCCTAAATCTTCCCCTAAACCTTGCCTTATGGCTGTCCCTAACACCAGGAACCTCATATACCTCATATGGACCAAGAGTATCCCTTTAAAAAAGTCTACAAAGCTTACAACAGGACCCTAATAGAGAAAGGATGTCTAAGGATCAGGAGATAGAGCCCAACAAAAACAAGACATCCAACTGATATTCTCAAGGACTACAAGACTCTAAAACTTGGCCAATCAGAACTTAGACAAGAAACAACAATATACTAGAACTTGACCTAACTGTACCAGGCAATATATTTAAAAAAAAAAAACAACAATTTTAAATATCAGGATTAGACAGGACTTTACTGTATAGTCTGTGACTAGACTGTCAGATTCAACTGAGCTTAGAGACTACAAGTAGCCAACAAGCTCCATGTACCTGTGGTGCACAGGTTTGGGTTGGTCCAAACACTATGATGGATTTGTTGGACACAGTCGAGGTGTCACCACATGTTACTGCTCTCTGGAAAGGGTGGTAAGGCATGGTGTACTCTAATGGAAAATAAGTCCAGAGCATCAGGGGTCTACAGTAAATCAGTGCACTTATGTAATGGAGGAACTCAAGTACAACTGTAACAAAACCACAGGAGGTGAAGCATGTCAGGGAGTGGAGTCTAAAGAGCCTCCCCATATTCACCAGAGCCTGTTGCAAGGCCAATTGGACTTTTGTGGTGGGAGACTCCCAGGTTGCTACCTCTGATGAGACTTGCTTGTGATAGCAGCCGGGTTGCAGTGTGGTCCAGAAATGGCAGGTAGGAATGTAGTCAGGGACAGGCAGAAGGTCAGGGCAGGCTGCAGGCAACAGAGTCAGGAGAAATGGGAAAGAGGTGTACTACACGGGACTAATAAATATAGTGTAATAACTGTCCCTTTAAACACCAAATAACATCACTGGACTGGCAGAGTGTGCATGGAGCAGAAAAAGGATATAGGGTCAGTGCCCGGTGATAAACCAATCACCAATGCGATGGCCCTTTAAATTTCACAGAGCCAGCGTTTAGGTACCCCAGGGAGTGGGTACATGTGCGCCAGCACGGAGCAGAGGACCACGGAAGAGCAGGAGTGTATAGAGGTGAGTACATGGGGACGTGAGGGAACAGAGCACAAGCGCACCCGTGGCCTGGCAGGGCGGCCATGCCATGGCTCAGGACAGCAACACAATACAGGCAAAACACTGAACTACTTCTCTAGTCTCCACCCTGGTAGACAAAGGCTCTGAGCTGAGGAAACATCTAGCTATCCCTCTCTCTCAGAAGGCTGGTTTGCTGCCCTAAACTCTGCTAAACTCTGCTGTCCTATGGTCTGTGGCTCAGTCGTCTGGCTAACTTCCTGGTCAACGAGCTGCTGACCCAAGATCTTTGGCTTGGTATCTTTAGAATCTTCTTTTGGTCACACAAGCAGTCTGGCAGAGTCTCTTCTGGTGACCCAGAATATCTGGCTTGGTATCTTCTAACTAAAGTCTCCAATGATCTCCTCACTGCTAAATCTCAGGGCAACTACTCATTGTTGCTTCTTCTGGATCTCTCTGCAGCTTTTGACACTGTGGATCACCACCTTCTCCTCAGCATGCTCAGTGCCATCGGTATCCAGGAAACTGCTCTCGCTTGGTTCTCAACCTACCTCTCTGACCGCTCCTTTAGTGTCTCATTTGCAGGTTCTACCTCCTCTCCTCTTCCTCTTGCTGTTGGGGTTCCACAGGGATCCGTTCTAGGTCCTCTCCTCTTTTCTATCTACACATCCCCCCATTGGACAAACCATCAGCAGATTTGGCTTCCAGTACCATCTCTATACAGATGACACCCAATTATACACCTCCTCCCGGGACATCACTCCCGCCCTGCTACAAAACACCAGTGACTGTCTGTTCGCTGTCTCTGACATCATGTACTCCCTGTATCTTAAATTAAACCTCACTAAAACGGGAAACTTCTAGTCATCCCGTCATCTACTAACCGACCTTACCTGCCATTTCTGTCTCAGTGTGTGGCACCCCATCATACACCTAGGCACAGCCCGCTGTCTGGGGGGTTTATACTAGATTCCGATCTTCTTTAACCCTGATATCAATCCCTTGCCCGCTCCTGTCACCTGCCCACCTCAAGAACACTCCAGAATCCGTCCTTTTCTCACCGTGGAAACAACTCAAACTCTCTTTTTGCTCTTATTCTTTTCTCGTCTTACTACTGTAACCCCCTGCTTATCGTCTCCCTCTCTGAAAACTCTCCCCTCTCCAATCTGTCCTGAATGCAGCAGCCAGGCTTGTCTTTCTTTCCAGCCGCTATACTGATGCATCTACCCTGTGTCAGTCACTGCACTGGTTGCCCCTTCAGTACAGATACAATATAAACTCATCACCTCACCCATAAACCTCTCCACAGCGCTGCACCCCCCTAAATTTTCCTCTCTCATCTCGTCTACCACCCTACCCGCTCTCTCCACTCTACTGATGTATCAGATTAAACATTCCTCAACCCACGAACCTCCCATCCCCGTCTCCAAGATTCACACGTGCGCACCATTTTCTCTGGAACATGCTCCGCGGGCAATCAGGCACATTTAGAACCTAAATAGCTTTAAAAGGGCCCTGAGAAACATCTTTCTCTTGCCTACCAGAACCCCTAATGCAACCCCCCCCCCCCCCACTCCTTTACGCATTTTAACTGTATAAGATGTACTGTCTGGGTGCGGCCCCATCTGAATTCTACATAAAACAACCCCATATTTATGTCACATGGGGGACCATTGTATATCTAGCACTTCTTCCCCTTTCGTCTCACCCATACACCTATAGATTGTAACTCTTGCGACAGGGCCCTCTCACCTTTTTGACTCACATTGTAATTTCTTTTCATTGGTGCAATGTATTCTTTTGTCTGCACCTACACCCCAAATTGTAAAGTGCTGCGGAATATGTTGGTGCTATATAAATAATGATTATTATTATAAGATTATTATTCAGAATCCTCTTCTGATCACACAGGCAGTCTGGCAGAGTCTTTTCAGCTAACCATTGGTTTCTATCTGCAGAGCACCTATGGGCTCTGAGTGATAGCCATTTATATAGTTTCTAGAGGACATAGAATCTTCTAATAGGAGGGGTGGAGTGGAGAAGCATAACCCTAACATCAACATTGTTACAATTTCAGTCTCTTATACATTTGTATAGAGCTTCCATTCTTGCCTATGGGAATGACTCAACATCTTTTCTAGATGGTACATGGGTCACTGGCTGAGATTTCCCCTCCAAAACTTAACTGTGCATCTGTGCAGTGGAAAGTTTCCAACTTCTCTGTCCATAAGTGGCATGTCTCAGAGTTTCTCAGCGCTCAGCATTAGCTATCTATGTGTTAACCCTTCCCACAGTGTAGATGATAATGCACATTAACAGAACATATTAAAATAAACAATTTAAAGGGGTTGTCTCACTACATCGATTCAGCTTACCTAAGTTCTGTTTTCATTTTTTAATTCAGGGGCATGTTTACTGGCTTTACTACCACCACCACATGTCACAGATGGTATGATCTATAATACTATCATTTCTGTGTGTTGCAGATGGTATGATCCATGACACTACCACCACCATGTGTCACAGATGGTATGATCCATAATAATATCACCACTGTGTGTAATAGATGGTTTAAGGATTTTATGCTTGATGCAGTGTTTTCCCATTTTCCAAACATGATGCTTTTCCTTTAATTCAAAAGATCTATTTGGTGTCATCCATCCATTGTTGCTTAGAAGTTACCCTGAGTTCCTTTGTGACCTTCTAGACTGGTATATACCTTGCTTTTGGCGTGTTTGTTGAATGACCACTCCTGGGGTAGAGTAATAATGGTCTTGAATTTTCTCCATTTGTAGAGAATTAGTCTGACTGTGGATTGGTGGAATTTAATTTCTTTAGAGATGACTGTAGCCTTTTCCAGCCTGATGAGCATCAACAACTTTTATTCTGCGATTCTCAGAAGTCTCATTTGTTGTTGCCATGATAACCTTCCTCAAATAAGTGTTGTGAAGATCAGCTGTTGATAGTTCCCTGTTCTTTAAATAAAACTGGTCGTCCAATTATCTGCTAATCCTAAAGGTTCATGTACTTTTTCCACTCACAGATATGTGATGTTGGATAATGTTCTGCTATAATTAATGACCAAGTCTACCATTTTTGACTCATCTCTTTTATTTAGTTCTCCTTATCTACTGTTAGGATTTGAGTGAAAATCTAAAGTAGATTATGGTCAAATTTACACAGCAATGTCAAAAATTCGGAAGGGTTCACAAACTTTCAAGCATCACCATATTAGGCAAGGGCCTAGTAATCCCCATAGATAGTATACAACCTGCTCAACCCAACAAAATTCCAAAATCATTGTAAATTTTTGTAAGATTTGACATAAAAACTCAACTCTTGTCTTTTCGCATATTTGTGACATGTGTGAGAATTATTTTAGATATTTAAACAAAATCTAATACAAAATAAAAAACCTTAGTAAATGCATGTATATATGTGTATATATATTATATATATATATATATATATATATAATATATATATATATATATATATATATATATATATATATATATATATATATATATATATATATATAGAGCTTTATTGCCTGAGATGATTTTATCAGTATTTAGAGAAATGCTTTACAGCAGCTTAATGGACATAGTAGCCTGTGAACAGGAGCAGACCCATTGACTTCTATAAAAGAGTTTTCTGGGCATGCTCTATTACTTGGGAAGGAGTGTGCAGGGAGGAGGAGAAGTGGAGCTGTGACATCTCCTATTGTGACTGGTGGATCCTGTGTTATCTATACACATTGGTGCCACCTTTCAGTGTTATCCTGCCTGTGCTGATAATGAGGAGACTACTAAAAAGTTTTCTCTACAGAACAGAAAGTGTCAGACTGTTATTAGGCACAGTAGCCAAAGTGAAAACTGCAGCACTTAAGAATATTTTTAAAAATATTGATATGGAAAATATAACTACCAAATCTTAAAAATGTTTTTAACATTAAAACTTGAGTTAAACAGGAAGTCATTTTTTTATGACACATTCCCTTAATTCTTGTCCTTCTTGTGCCCAATTATTATGGGCCTGTCTCCACATGACAGCACTTCCTGCTCCAATGCTTTGACGACTCAGTGTTATCATAGGGAAACTGGGTCTTTCACAAACAAATAAAAATCAGGTTTTATTCTTTTATAACCTGCGGTACAAAAATTCACATTCTCAAATTTGTTGCTCAATTGTCTGCTACTTTGAAAATTTAAAGTTAACCTCTCATGGGTATCATTTCAGTTTCCTTAATTAGATACAAGTTTGTGAAAGAGAAATAATGGGGCTGATTAATCAATCCTGTCTAAAACTTAGGGTAAAATTTATAAAGTAATTAATGCCAGTTTTCTAGCACAAAAAAGTCACACATTTTTCCCAATGCAGTATGGACTCAACAATTGGAGACATTTGAGCTGTTGTATGCTGAGCTCCAAAATATTTCAAAATGTGGGAAGAGCTGAAAACCCCCCCAAAACATTGTCTTGCATTGCCCAAAACATTTTCTAAAATGTTGACAAGAAGTGGTGCAAATTAAGCCATAAATCTGCTCCAGGTTCCAGGTAGCTTTGATTTTTTTTTCAGACAGGTGCATAGACACCATAAGATGTGTCAAATTTATTATGCATTAATAAATTGTGCACATTTTACTCCTGTGCAATTTTCATTAAGACAGGCATATTTTCTCTCAGTCTTAACACATTTCCTTATTAGACTGTGTAAACTTAGACCAGGCAGTCTAAGAGTTCACCAAATTTATCACAGAAGTTCAATCTCTTACAAACATCTTTAGACCTATCTTTTTTTATAATAATCTTTGGTTTGGGTATTTTGCAGTGAAATATTATTTTTCAGCTTTTCAAATATAATTTAATTTAATATCATTTTGGCACATTTTAAGCCAACCCCTACCCACTAGCTCACATCTTTCTCAATTAAGTCACACCTTTTGTCAAGCAAGGAGAGAAAGTGCCTAAAACACCTTAATAAAATTAGTGCCTAAAATGAGATGTCATAAAAGAAGCCAAGCTCTGGCACAGTTTATTACAAAGTCTAGACGCAAACATAATGGTAAATCTGCTGAACTAGTCTTCTAAAGATAATGAGATGACTCTGCTGACCCTTTCCTCTAAAGATGAAATGATTGCTGACCTCACCCTTCACCATCAAATAAAATGACTCTGCTAACCCTGTCCTCTAAAATAACAAGATGACTTTGCCGAAACCATGCTCTAAAGATAATTGGATGACTCCACCATGCAATAAAATGGGATGACTCTGCAAACCCTGTCCTCTAAAGGAAACCTGATGTCTCTGCCGATACCATGCTCTAAAGATAATTGGATGACTCCACCATGTAATAAAATGAGATGACTCTGGTAACCTTATCCTCTAAAGCTAAAAAGGTAACTCTGCTGACCCTGTCCTCTACAGATAATCAGATGTCTCTGCTGACCCCATCCTCTAAATATGACCTCACTGTCCACCATTTTATAAAATGAGATGACTCCTGCTTACCCTGTCCTCTAAAGATAATGAGATGACTCCAATGATCCTGTCCTCTAAAGATAATGAGATGACTCCAATGATCCCATCCTTTAAAGATGAGATAACTTTTGACCTCACTGTCCACCATATCATAAAATGATATGACTCTGCTGACCCTGTCCACTACTGATAATGAGATAGCTCCACTGGTTTCACCGACAAGTATAGTGAAATGACTCTGTTGCCCTGTCCCAATTTATGCAACAAAGCCAGGACATAAGCTGCAGCCTATTGTCTAGTCCAGTAGTTAGTAAATATTTTATAGATTTATTTTTTATAGTCACGTTTTCATTATTAACCTGAATTAATTATTATTATTATTATTTATTTTAAAGCGCCATTGATTCCAGGGCGCTGTACATTCGAGGGGGTTACATATATTACATAAGTCAAACGAGTACAGTGATAAGGGATAATGACAATTGTCACGACAGAGGGAGAGGGGACCCTACCCGCGAGGGCTTACAATCTACAAGGAGGGGAAAGAGACAGAGGTGAGGGCAGACATGTTTGTGAGGAAGTAGTGACAAGATTAGTGAAGGTTATAGGCAAGCCTGAAGAAATGGGTTTCAGGTTCTTTGAAGCTGGTGAAAGTGGAGGAGAGTCTGATGTTGGGCAGTGAGTTTCCAGAGTGTGGGTGAAGCATGGAGAAGTCTTGGAGACGGTTGTGTGAGGAGTTGATAAGGGGAGAGCAGAGGAAAGGTCCTGTGAGGAGCGGAGAGTGCGTGAGGGGAGATATTTGGAAATTAGGGCAAGATGTATGGAGGGGAGAGGTCATGGAGAGCCTTGTAGGTCATGGTTAGTAGTACTGTAGTAGTAGTAGTTAGTAGTAATGATATATGTATGTGATATACTTAAAAAGCCCTCAATTTTTTACACTTTATTTTCGATTCATGACTTTTCTTCATTAGTTTTGTTATTTCTATAATCAACATTCGACAATAAAATAATGTATAAAATATTATTCTTACAGATCTTTTTCACTCGATGTTAGAAAAACCTCTAAACTCACAAGTTTAACAAAATACAATTGCCAGTAATAAATTATAGTAACTCAATGTGAGAAAAACTGAAACGTCCCAAGGTCCCATTTATCAGGAACAAAACACATTTTTACACTGAACAGTTCAATCTTTCAGGTTTTGCTTATTCGCACGTGTGTCAAGCATGGCATGAAAAATATTTCCAATCCCCCAAAGTCAGTATGGAAAAAATGATTGTTCAACAGAGGTCAAGCAGAATATGCTTTTGTTTCGAAGAAGTTTTGAATTGATGTAATGGAAATTATTGTCGTATCAAATGTTTGAAATATGCCTGAGCTACAAGAGTTGATGAATCCTCTAATGTAATGGATGCGATTCCTCTGCTGGAACCATTCCACACATTCCAATATGAAGACTCCGAGGTGTTTCCAGAACCGGAACACCAACATTTGAATGACAGGACTGATAAAAAAACAACATAAATCCTCAACTAAACAATTCATTATACCACAATCCCACTGAAAGACTCCAGTCTATATGAACCAATCTAGTCTTATAACCTTGAGGTATTCACTTTTCCCTGATAAAGTGGCATCCTCCCACCTGCTGCTCCATCCTGGGCTGTATCTCAGTGAAGAATGGAGGAAAGGTACAACTGCATACTCTATTGTGTGAACTAAAGAGGTTTTCTCACTACAATGATTAGCTTTCAACATGTAGGGAAAGGTAAATAAAGACTTTTACTAAATACATTGATCTTTTGATGTCAGCCTGATCAGGAAATAAGAGAGATTTTATCTGCTCTGAGTGCACACAAGTGTTTCTAGGTTGCCATCCATATCTACCTTCCTGATTCGACAGAGAGCAGAGAGTGGCGTTACCATGGTCAGATGGGAAGAGTCTTTGGTGGACATGTATGAACGGAGCCCCATTCACTATATTTTAAAAACAGCCGAGATTTGGCACATTACAGAGCGCCCGCAGCACTTTGTAATGCACCTGAGATTGGGGAGTGCACTGGAAGTGGGGAGCACTACAACCGTATGAAGCTACACATTTATAGCTTCAGTATGGCAAATCCAGGCGCTTTACTGCTGGAACAGGTAGAGCACTTTAAAAGTGGTTTACCTGAGCCAAATATACTCAGTTAGCCTCTAAAAGGTATCGCCTGATTTCTTCACTATTCTACTACTTTCTATGGCTAACACGGTACAGCATTATACTACTGAGCCGGAATTGTCATTTCTGCGCTAGAATGCACCTGATTTATGACCCGCAGTAGAACAGGTTCATAGATTTAGGCGCATTCTACACTATTATTATGTGCATAAAAATTGGTGTCTAAGCACCAAAAATCATACATGTCATCATTTATCTCTAACAAGATTAGATTGTTTCCCTTTGGTAAGCAATTGTGGCTTTGTTTACTAAAGATTTAATCTCCTGCCCTTAGGTCACTGTAACGCTCAGCTAGTTATAGAGGAGCTAAGTATACTAATTGATGCTATATAACCATCCACAGCCTGACCAGGCAGTGAGAGTCTAAAGCTGCCTGTGACTCTGTGAAACAGCATGGTGATAAAACCCCTTTAAGCTACGTTCAGTCTAGAGAGTTTACCTTTGGTTACCTAATTCTTTGCCTTAGTCTTTGTTTTGCTGTTTCACCTAGTTGTTCCTCTGGCCGCTCTTCTTGACCTGTCTTTGTTTTTTCCTTTGGTTTGCCCCATACTGACCACTCTCCTGGTGACTAACCTTGCCTTAAAGGGGTTATACAGAAAAAAATATATATAGTGATGCACATTTATTAAGGCAGTTGCGGTAGAATTCTTGCACAATTTGCATGAAAAGTAATGCCATATATGCTTTACACCACATTTATTATGTGTTGTTGACAGTTTCTAGAAACTTCCAGGACTCTTTCTCCAAAAGCGATGTGGCTTTGGTAAAATAGGGTGTGGTTTTGTGGAAAGGGTCGTGGCATACTGTGCAATGTCTCAGGCTAAGTTTTGGCGCATTTAGTGGTATAACATAAACCAAGTAATAAAAGGTATAAAGTTAGACTAGACAGTTTAAACCTGCACCAGATTTATCAACAGATTGCCTTGTCAAAGATTACTCTGGCTAAGAGTTATTGATAAATCTGCCCCTCTGAGTCTTCATTCTTTTCTCTGCGATGTTTTCTGTGGCATTTTGTGCTTTTTCTGTACTGTATGTAGCCTTAACATTGGACTAACCCATCAGAAGTTCCTCAGGTGGGCCCAATCTATGACAGTAATGTACCCCTAATGCGTAGGTGTCCTAAAAGTCTATCAGAAAACAACCTCATGTGAAGCCTATCACCAGATATCCTTTAAACCTTGCATGTGCAATGGATACTTGCACATGTGGTTCATAGGTAGAGGGTGGGCTCTGAGAATAATTTCCTCTGGTAACCTCAAGGATCTGCAGACCCACAGTGTGTAGCCTTCATTATCTGGGAGGCAGGACTAAAGGGGTTTGATTTCAAAGGCTGTCCTGAAAAAATCCACACCCCTTTAATCACCTGATCCTCTGGGCTTGACACAGAGCTGTTTCCTCTGTGTGGACACACAGGACTACTGAGCTTCCTGTCATCACACATCTGATCTGGAACTGCAAGAAACCAACATTCAATGTAATGAAAATATATAACAAAAGATCCAAACTATGGGGGTGAGGTAACTTAGAAAATATTTTGCAGTGACATCCGTCTGCTCCGGGGCCCCATACACAGTAGGGTTAGCAGAGATACAGTGACATCTGTCTGCTCCAGGGCCCCATACACATTAGGGTTAGCAGAGGTGCAGTGACATCGGTCTGCTCCAGGGCCCCATACACAGAAGGGATTAGCAGAGGTGCATGTGACATCTGTCTGCTCCAGGGCCCCATACACATTAGGGTTAGCAGAGTACGTGACATCGTCTGCTCCAGGCCCAACCATAGTTAGCAGAGTGACAGTGACATCTGTCTGCTCTAGGTTTCCATATGCAGTAGGGTTAGCAGAGGTGCAGTGACATCCGTCTGCTCCAGGGCACCATACACAGTAGGGTTAGCAGAGGTGCAGTGACATCCGTCTGCTCTGGGTCCCATACACAGTAGGGTTAGCAGAGGTGCAGTGACATCCGTCTGCTCCAGGGCCCCATTAGGGTTAGCAGAGGTGCAGTGACACCCGTCTGCTCCGTTGCCCCATACACAGTAGGGTTAGCAGAGGTGCAGTGACATCCGTCTGAGCTTGGGGTCCTATGCTATTTTGTCCTGCACAGAAAGCATTTACATCCTGGAAACTGAGCAAAATTAGTTCAAAAGTGACTATATTTGTACTGCTGCACCCTATGGATGTGTTGCGGGATCCATCACTATACCTTTCCAGTAGTAGGATACCAGTAGCACAGGGACCAAACCGCAATGTGAACATAGCCTAAGAAAAAACCTAATGGATGCAGATGAGTGATTATTATTATTTTCATACACCCTATTTTGAGTTCATAAAGGGGGGGGGAGGGCCTCTGTTCAGGGTCCTCATCTTTGGAAAGAAGAAAAATTGCAAAGAAATCGTATCTCTGGGGGACCATTTGATGTAATGGGCTGGGTATTTCATCACTTTTACAGGTTTGGGCCCGCAGAAAAATGCATACTTAGTACCCCCGATTTTCCCCCAAATTAAGCTAATTCTGGGGGTCCCATCGGAGGAATTTTGGGGGGACTGTCTGAAAACGTTTTTGGGCCTAAGACTTTTTTTGTTGCCCTTAGCAACCAATCGAGTTCCCCTTTCATTTCATATAGAGCTCTAAAAAAGGAAAGGGGGCGCTCTGACGGTTCTATGGGCAACAAAAAAAAGTCTTAGACAAAGACAGTTTTCAGACATGTCCCCCTTTGTGATCAACTTATTGTCAAATGACCCTTCTAGTAAGCAGGGGCTCTCCAAAAAACGAAATTTAATTTAAAAGTTGGGATAACCCCTTTTTTTTGTTGTGGTGTTTTTATTATCTTATTTTTTCCCTAAAATGATTAGATTGGAAAAAGGGTTAGAAAAACACAGCTCCAGACTTTTTTAATCTTGTTTTTTTAACCCAAAAAGCTAAAAAAAAAAAATTCTACTTGAAAAAAAGAGTTGACCCTGGGCTCCCATGGTCTGCAATATACTTAGGATTTCATTAAAGCAATGGGGTTTTGACTGAAAAGCTTATGCAGCCTGGCACCCGATTCTTCCTGTTGTTGAATTGGTTTTTATAGCGGAACAAAAAAGCCAACTGTATTTTTTTCTAACATCTGTAAAAAAAATGTTTTGAAGGGAACTTGACATTTAGATTGTATTTACTGATTAAAGCCCCGAAAACCAAACATTTCTTCTTCAATCTGTTTTTATTTTCTGATTATAGATTTTTTTCTTCTGTTTTTTTTTTACATCTATGGGGCTGCCCTCTTGGAAAAACCCTGAACAGATTCAGAGATTTGCTTTACAGCAGCAACGTGCACCATAGCAACCTGTTGTCTCGTAAGACGTATTGACTTTTATGGGAAAGCGTTGTGGGCATGCTCTGGGGAACATTTGGCCACATGTATGAAAAAAAAAAGTCAAAACTCACTTTTTTTGCCCCTATGACCTATGGGGAACAAAGTAGTTTTAGACCTAAACAGTTTTCATACATGTGGCCCTTTGTTTTGTTGGGGGGTGGGCAAGCTGCATCGATCACCTATTGACTTCTATAAGGAGTGTTGTGGGTATGCTCTGTGACCCGGGCTGGGGCGTATTCTGCGCCCAACCATGAAAAACACCCCCTTACCTTCTTGTGCCCTTTTTTCTGTCTGGGATGAAGTGGTGCCCTAGGTGGTCATCTTCCTTTGCCTACCCATTGTTCCAGCCCTGTTTTGACCTGTGCAGAGGTGACTATGCAGGTAAGGGTGGAGAGTGTGTGTCCCATCTACATGACTTGTAGGGAAAAGTGTTTGGAGCCGGGGAACTTTTTTTTGGGGGGGAGAAGGTAAGCTGTATCCTTCCCCTATTGAATTATATGAGGAATGCTGTGGGCATGCTCTGTGACTTGTGCAGGGGGAAAGAAAGCGGGTGGGAGTGAAAGATGTACTGTCCATCATCTACTGGCTTGTATGGAAAAGTGTTGTGGGTATGCTCTGTGACCTGTGCAAAGGTGAGTATGCAGGTAGGGAGTGGTATGTGCTGTGTCCATCATCTATTGACTTGTATGGAAAAGTGTGGTGGGCATGCTCTGTGATTTTTTTTTTCTGGGGGGTTGGGAAAGCTGCATTGTTCACCGATTGACTTTTTATGAGGATTTTTTTGGTGTGTCTTTGACCCAGGACTGGGACAAGGTATTCTGGTGCCCCCCCTATGGAAAATTCAGTCCCCCTTGTGTCCCCTTTTGTGCCTGGGATGACGTGATGCCCTAGGTGGTCGTCTTCCTTTGCCTACCCATCATCCCAGCCCTGCTGTGACCTGTGCAGAGGTAAGTATGCAGGTAGGGAGTGGAGATGTGCTGTTTCCATCATCTATTGACTTGTATGGAAAACTGGTGTGGGCATGCTCTGTGAGTTTTTTCTGTGGGGAGAGTAAGCTGTATTGATCCCCTATTGACTTCTAGGAGGAATTTTGTGGGCATGCTCTGTGACTTTTTTTCTGGGGGGAAGGGCAAGCTCTATAAATCCCCTATTGACTTCTATATGGAATGTTGTGGGCATGCTCTGTGAGTTTTTTCTGTGGGGAGAGTAAGCTGTATTGATCCCCTATTGAGTTCTACCTGTAGGGAAATTTGGGCGTGCTTTTGAATTTTTATGTGGGGGGGGGAAAGCCTACAATCCCCAATTTTACTTCTATAGGATTTTTGTGGGCTGCTCATGGGAAAATTTTTGGGGGATGATAGCTCTATCAATCCCCCTATTGACTTCTATGAGGAATATTGTGGGCATGCTCTGTGATTTTTTTCTGGGGGGGTAACGTACGATCCCCATTGACTTCTTGAAAATGTTGGGGCATGCCCCCGTGATTTTGGGCAAGGTAAGTATGCAGGTAGCGGATGTGATTATGCAGTGTCCATTCACATCAATGGGCTGAACCAATGCACGACAGGACAGGCCTTGCAGAGCAAGAGGCACTCCTTGTAATTGGTTTGGGGGTCCCCAAAAAATGAGGATCCTGAGCAGAGGACCCCTCTATAAACTCAGAATTTTAAAATAAGGTATATAAAAATTGTTTTTCTGAACCGGAAATCCCCTTTAAAAACAGCACAAAATCCCAACCTGAAAATTTTTAAAGGGGGTTATAATAAAAAGGAAAAACAAGTCAATCATTGGGGGAAAAAGGGCAAAATTTGTTGCAATTGTGGGTGGTCATCTTAAATAAGTGTTACAGTGAGTGATTTCTGAAGCCTCTGCAGTCTTTCGGTTATGTTCTCTACTTCACCTCATAGAATTTGCTTAGTGGCGTTTTGTACATGATAATTGGAGTATGGGTTCCCAGTGTTCCGAATGTGTGTTCCCTCCCGTCCTCTGGAGACAGATCAGCTCAGAACTGTGTGTAAAAATTTTTTCTTTAGCAGATTTATAACTCTGGTGAATTTGTTCATCGAGAAAAACCTCACAAGCATTTAATAGAGACGTCTCTGCCTCTTACAAATGAACGACAAGGACTATAAACAAGGTGATAAGATGATATCTGCAGTGATAATAATCCTCCAGTTTTTAGGGTTCATCACTCGATGCAGTAAAAACAATAAAGTATTCCCAGGGAAAAAATATATATATTTTTTTCAAAACAGCAAAATAAGCAAAATGCAACAAATTGTGGAAAGTCCAGAGAACCCTTGATGTGCTGGACAGAACTTCTGTAATAAACAACAGCATTGTCTCCATTCATACTAAAGGTATTTGCTAAGATTAGGATTAGTATGACATGGGTAAGGATTCACTGGATTTTCAGATTTTTTTTTTTATTATCAGGGTCAACTACTCTTTTTTTTTTTATAAGTAGGTTTAATGGTCACTCTAGTTTATGGTCCCGTTTATGTAAAGAGCTGTGAGTAACTTCAATGTAGTGGTTAGCACGTTTGTCTTTCAGCATAGGGGTTTTTTAAATCCCCCAGAACCAAACATGTGGTAACATTTTTTTTTTTTTTTCTCAATGCACATACCTGATAGAGGTTCCTTTCCTTTCTCCTTTCTCCTTTCTCCTTTCCCCTTTCCCTTTCCCCTTTCCACTTTCCCCTTTCCCTTTCTCCTTTCCCTTTCTCCTTTCTCCTTTCCCTTTCTCCTTTCCTTTCCTTTTTTCCCTTTCCTTTTTTCCCTTTCCTTTTTTCCCTTTCCTTTTTTTCCCTTTTCTCCTTTCTTTCCTTCCCTTTTCCCTTTCCTTTCTCCTTTCCTTTCCTTTCTCCTTTCCTTTCTCCTTTCCTTTCTCCTTTCGTTTCCTTTCTCCTTTCCTTTCCTTTCTCCTTTACTTTCCTATCTCATTTCCTTTCCTCTTTACTTTCCTTTCTCCTTTCCTTTCTCCTTTCCTTTCTCCTTTCCTTTTTCCTTTTCTTTCCTTTCTCCTTTCCTTTCTCCTTTCCTTTCTTTTCTTCTCCTTTCTCCTTTCCTTTTCTTTCCTTTCTTTTCTTTCCTTTTCTCTTTTTTATTTTTTTTTCTCCTTTCCTTTCTTTCCTTTCTCCTTCTTTTTTTTTTTTTTGTTAAAAAAATGCAAAAGACGACCAAAATAAAAAAGCACTAACCCTTTTTAAAAAATTTTTTTCTTGCCCTTTTTTTTTTTATCATTTTTTTCTTTTAAAAAGATTATTTAACATATTTTAACCTTTTTTTTTTCTTTTTTCCTTAACATAATCATATGTAGTTTAGTTGTTAAACCCCTTTTTGGGAAAAAATTTTGGGTTTTTGAATGGGTTTTTTTTAAAAAATTTATAACTTTGATATTTTTCTGTCTAAAAGACAAATTACTGTTATTCCGAGTATAAGCCCATTTTTTTCGCACAAAAAAAGTTGAAAAAGCCCTCCTTGGGTTACAAATCGAGTCACCGTCGCTCCAGGGCCCCCTGCCCTGGCCCGGGGGCCTGCGGGGATCTCTTTACTGCACAACCCCCCGGGCGCATACAGCTGAAAAACCATTGCAGAGCAAGAGCGAGCGCTCCCTCTCCCAAAGATCCCGAAGGCTGCAATTGCTTCCAGAGTATCCGGCCCACCCGGCGGCTGTGTTTTTCCCTCTCCTTGGGGCCTTGACACCGCCCCTTTGCCGGGAAAGAAAAACAGAGACAAAGGAGCAGCGGGGGGAGAAAGGGGTGAGTACTTTTTTAATTTTAAAACCCTGCCAAAGGGGGGCCCAATATACCTCCATACCAACTATGGGGACATATACCCCCCCTATAAAAACCGCCAAATGGGGACATAAAACCTTGCCTATTACTGCCCAGGGGGAAATCCTGTCTTAAACCTGCCTATATCCATATGGGGACACATACCGGGCCTAAAACTCCTATGGGGGACATATACCTGCTTATGGAGGAATATACCTCCTGGGGGGGACATTAAAACTGCCTATACCGCTTAGGGGACATTAAATGCCTATACCGCCACCCAAGGCATTATAGGAAAGGGCTGAAAACCCCAAAACACCCCCCTGTTGGTGTAAAAAAATCCTCAATTTTTTTACCCACCAGTCTTTTAGAAAAGCAAAAAGGATTTTTAAGCCAAGCCATATCCCACTCAACAAAAGCTGTTTTCGGGTTTTTGCCTTTATCAGTGCAACCCGAGCGAACTGGGGTACTGTGGGGAGGAAAGGAGGGCCAAAAGGGGAACACTCTCCTTGGGGGGAGAGCAGAATAACGGCGCGTAGAGATTGGTTTTTGCCTTTCCCCACCCCTAAGCATCTTCATATCAAAGGATTAAATGGAAAGGGGGAAAACCCAAAAGGCCCTCTGTTGGTGTAACAAAATCCCCAATTTGTTTTGAAAGGGTTTGAGAAAAAAAAAAGGATTTTAGAAGATATTTATCGAGAAAGTGTTTTGGGATTATATGTTGTTTTTTTTGGTAAATTTTTTATTTTTTGAAAATTTAAATAGGTGCTTTTTATAGACTTTATGAGTAATTTTTCCCAGTTTTTTTGTGGAAAAGTAGGGGTTTTTGTTTATTCGGTGTTTATACTCGAGTAATACGGTAATTTTTAAGGGGCCTTGACGTACCCAAAAAAGTACTGGAAAAAACAAAATAAAAAAAGATTGATGGGGGGGGAATAGAAAAAAAAAAACTAAACACAATTGCGATATTTTTATGGGGGTTTCGTTTTTAACGTTCACGTTTCGTATATTTGACATGTTATCTGTTTTCTGCAGGTTGATATATTCCTGTTGATCAAGAAAACAGAGATGTAGACAGCTAACCTAATAATGCAGGATGTATCTATACCTCCCCCGCTCCAAGAAGCATTTACAGTCCAAAGCAAAATTAGATTAGAAAAACGAGCGCTGTGATGATGAGGAATAATAAAAGCATCTTTTTATTTTTTGGTAATCCATAGAAAATACAAAAACATTGTGGGCAATTCAGTCTTGATGACGTGTTTCTGGCACTACGTACCTGGAGTCATAGCATTTCTGTTGATACCAGATGTATAGAGTTTTCATTATGTTTTACTACTTTTAAAAAAAGGTACATTTTCTATTTTTTTAAATTTGTGATGCAGCCCCATTTTCAAGAACTATTTTAAGTTTTTCCATCTATGGACCTGAAAGAGAGTTGTTTATTCATGGGCGGAAGTATTGTTTTTATTGAGAAGCTTTTTAGAAGATGTGACTTTTTGAATATTTTCTATTCCAAATTTTTGGGGATTTAAAGGGATCAAAAATTAAATTTTGTGTTGGGATTTTTTTTTACAGTGTTTTACCGATTATATGTAACTTTTTTATGTATTTCATATTTTTATTTGTGTTTTGAACCTCTCATTTTGTTTTCTTTTTTACCTGTACTTGTAGTCCCTCTAGAGTACTTGACCACTATTGGATGCGATCGCTTCTACACTGTTCTGCAATATTGAGATATTGAAGTACAGAGTACAATGATTAGTTAGCTCTTTGCAACCCCTAAAGACACATGAAGAGATAACAAATTGATAAAAAAACAACTTTGGGGGAAAAAGAGAAAACTATGGTTCCCTGACCACCAATCTCTATGCGAAACCCATGGGTAAGGAAGATGGAGTACTTGTCTCTCTCCATATATATTTCCAGTTTATAAAGTCTTGAGCCCTGTTCTGCTGACAGTTTGGGGTTTCAGTGGTGGGTCGCCCATACACATACTTTAAAAGGTATTCATTGGCCCAAACATTAACCTAGACCCCCCATGGATTGTTTCTTGGGGCCCACCGGATTTTGATTCTGGGCTCATCATGGAGTTGTTTAAGGGGGCCCCAAAAAAGGGTTGATTTTTGGGGCCCAAAACCCCAAAAGGTTTTGGGGGAGTTGTTTGGGGGTCCCCCAGTGAGTTAAATTTAATAGGGTCCCCTGGAGTTGATTCTTGGGACCAAACACGGGGGCCCGGGGTTTTGATTAAAAGGGACCACCCCAGGGTTTTTGGGAAAATGTTTCTTTGGGCCCAACATGGAGTTGATCGGGGAAACCCACCCACGCTACCTGTATACCTTATTTCTCCACTTGTTACTGCCTCTTTTTCTCTGTATTTCCCATAGATGCAAATGTTGTTGAAAAGTAACTCCAAGCCCGTGCCGGGGCACCCCGGGGGGTTTTCCTTGTGATCAACCCGAGTCTGGTTTGCAATTTTCCATCAAGTCCGAGGGGAGTACCCATGGAGTTTGGCCAATTATGCTGAATAATGGGATGTATACACATTTCAATTATTGTGAAATTTAAAAATTAAACTTCCAATTTTTTTGTGATTAAAAAACTTTAACCCCCCAGGGGAGACCAAAGTTCACTACATTCATAAAAAGACATTTTTTTTTTTCATTTTGACTGAATTGATTGTAAGTGATCATCTCGAAAAGGAAAGCATGCACATTTTACGGAATCTTTCATTTCAATATATGCCCTAACCCGGAATGGATTGGGCATTAATATCAGGTGTAGCCCAAACACAAGGGAACCTTTATTTTAAGACCTTTGGCAAAACACCTTCAGCAATTCTCTTGGCGGAACTGAAAAATTTCCCCCCTTTTTACAAATTCTTCATTTTTATTTTAGGGGTTTCCAATAAAACATCCGGTTTCTACCTAAATCATATATCTCTAACTCAAAGCCGCAGCTGAGTCCCCTCCTCAATGTCCCTTTTTTGGGCCATAAGGAAAGTACCATACAGGTGGACAAAACCCAAACCTAGAAGATCTGGCTCTCCACTTTCCCTAGAAGATGCAGCCAGACAGAGCTTACCGATGGTGGTCCACAAAGGGAAAAGGGCGTCGCATAGGATTTGGAGCTCCGGGCCCATATCTGCTTAAAACACAAATCATAGGCTGGGAAGGGGCCTGAAAGCCTACCCAGGCACCGTTGCCACCCTTTAATCCCTTTTTAAGGAAACCATAATGCTAAGGTCCCTTGGGAAATGAGTTTGACACCCCTGCCTTAATCTTCAAGGATTTAAGATATGAGTTGTGACTATGCCATGTAAGAACCTTGGATTTCTTATCTTACAGCCATCTCTTGGTGGAGTTACTAATAAGGGAAACATACTCATTGTAGTAATAGGGAGGGGGCCAGACCAGGGTTCCAATGTAGGAAGTAGGCACATCCAAAGATGATGAGAATTAAAGCTATACCATAAACTCATTTTTTAAGCCAACTTGAGGCTCATTTATTCACCTGAATCAAGCCTAAAGAAGGGTATTGTCCCCAAATGTTGCTGTATTGCACTATTGCTCATTGACAAAGATACTTTTATGACAAATTTGAAAAACCACAAAACTTACCACCGCGGGTACTTCCATAAAATTATTTTGGGGGAGTTTTTTGGGGAAAATAAGGGTCATTTTCTTTTTTTGCAAGAACACTTCTACTGACCTTACCTTCCACAGTGATTGCAACTCACTGGCCCCAGGGAACAGGAAAACTCCCTGTGGGCCCCGACATGCACCTGAGTTTCTTTTACCTGATTACAAATTTTAACCAAATTTCCATACACAAAATAAAAAACATATAAAGTTTTTCTCACTATCTGACATGAAATCAAAAAGGGCTTTTTTCCACGGGGTTTTTTATCATGTGAACGCCACTTTCGTCTTCCCCATAGCCCGCAGTATAATCTCCTTAAAATTTTTTAGATCGTCCGTAAAAGAGGGGGGTTAAAATCCTCTTTCCCATGAGGCCCCCAA
>JAODAL010045721.1:0-31657 GCA_025379985.1 Phyllomedusa bahiana | reverse complement strand
CATCATAACAAATAATACATATAAAACATCCCAGGAATAAGGCTCGAAGGAGAGTAACCCTGAGACAAATATGGGATATTATATGCAAACAAAGTGAATGGCCAGTGAGCAAAAGAGACGACAAGGGAATCCCCTCAATGAATTAAACATAAAATAAATGGACCACACACACAAAGTTAAGAAAAAAAGTATAAGATTAGATCGTAATAAAAGTAGTGAATAAATATATCAGGGTATACAAACCAAACACTCGCGTTTCTCCACAGCTTCGTCAAGGGGGTCATATGGGAAACTAAGGTATTGTATAGTCAAAACGGACTAGTTCTTAGTACAGGAACCCATATGATTTAGAGATTTGTGTTCATTAGGAAAGTGTTGTGCATGTCTAGAATTATTTTCTCTTTGTGGGTCAGTTAGTAGATATTTTTCATTTTAGTATCAGCAGACTTATTGATATTATTCATTGTACTCTCAGAATCTCCCTTGAGGAGATACAGACTGATTTTGATCATTCGCTGCGCGGCATTAAACCATCGCTGACAATTGCCTCTGTTTCTAAAAACGTGTTAGTTTCAAACTTAGCAACATCAATGGTTACTCTTGAAATTTTCCGACTCTTGTAATTGGATAAGAATATTTTCAATCTCAGTCACATATTATAAAACCAAACCGTTATTTTTTTTGTAGATCATAGACTACAGAACAGCATTCCATGTCAATCAGCTGCCTCTAAGGCAAGTAAGATATTGGCGTGTATTAAAAGAGGCATGGACTCACTTCAATACGCCCGAATTATGTCTCACTAATACGGTAATTCATAGCTCTCATTGATTACCTGCCATTTTCCCTGGCGTACAATAAGTGCTGGGGAAAAGAATTGACATGTCACTTGTTAAACGGAGGGGAAAGTGGAAGTCAATGGGAGCCGGTTGTCAGCGCCTTAGAAGTTCGCACCAGCCAGCGTGTGCTTCTAAAAAACCCAGTATATTGCGGGGCGTACAGTATCCACCGCATTACACCATGTGAATATACCCTAACTAATATATACACAATGTGGACACCTGACCATTACGCTTTTATAAACTTGTTGTATATCCCATTCGGAAACTATAACTGAAGTTAGGCCACCTTTTGCAGCTGAGACTTTCCATAAGATTTCAGACTGTTTTTGTGAGAATTTATGCCCATTCAGCTAAAATAGTATTTGTGGGGCCAGCAGGGATATATGTAACTGGTAGTTTGTGCTTTGGATTTGGGTCAATGTCAAATTCGAACCATATCTAAGGGCTACATGTATGAAACTGTTTAGGTCTACAACTCACTCTTTTTCCCACAGTAACCCATGGGCAAAAAAGTGAGTTTTAGACCTAAACAGGTTCATACATGTGGTCCTAAGTGTTTTGAGGTTGGTCGGAATTAAATTTCAGCAAATATTGACAATAACCCTGAGTTGGGGGTTAAAGTTTTTTATTGGATTTAACCTACCATTCTGAGGTGCTCAAGGAGATGGGGGGAGGGAGGGTCACTTCCAGTTCAACATCCCATCCAACATCCTAATGTTAAGGTAACCAGAAGTGACATAGGAAGGGACGTCGGACATCGCAGTGGAACGGATGTCGTAGCGGGAAGATTACTGAACTAGGAGCATTGCTGAATGGTAAATTAACCTCTAAGACTATGTAAAAATAGGGATAATGTTAAGGATAGGTTTAGAGAAAAATACATTCTTTCTAATAACCAGTCATACCAGTGGAGGAGATCCTTGGAGCTACAAAGATTTGGCAACCATTTACTTGAAATAATAATAACATAAATTTTTTTTACCTCCAGCCACAAAACCACTGGCTCGGGGACACCATAATCCACAAGAATGGTTAATTTGAGAAAAATCACTTACAGGGACCCCATACTGTACGAGCCCAATAACCTTCATCAGACCAAAGAGAAATCTCTAAAAATGAAGGGCTATCACCATAATGAACAACACCCCACCAACTTCAAGGACCCCCAACCTGTTACCAGCCACTGTGGCGACAACAAGACTACTAAAACCTAGAAACCATTATCAAAACAACACACAACGGAACAAATGTTAAGGGAGGATGGGAAGGACCTCTCTCTGTGCACCCTGGTGCCGAATGCCATCTCCCCCAACCCCACTGGAACTCTGGTCCAGCAAGCTAGGCCCACCAGTAACTTTATCGCTCCCCAATGGCCGGGTCATGTGAGTCTCTGCTCATGTTGGGCTGAGGTTCCGGCTCGTGCTTTATCCCTACACCAGTAGACATCCTAGCAGGCAACATTCACTGGGAATCCATCAAATCCAGACAAATCTTATAAAACAGTTTGATCTTCTGTGCCAGATTTTTATGTTCACACCTTAAAAACGTTAGAAACTTATATGGCGGAAAAATCCTACTGTTTCTCGTGTAGGGTTTATTGATGCAAAAGGGACATGAAGGATTGCTTATCTGTTGATTCTGGGGCAATACTGACAACAGTAGCTGGATAGTTATTATCCTAGGAAAATGACTGTTAAAAAAAAGACAGATAATTTTCCATGTTTAGTTAGTAACTTTTTTTGTCTATCGGTGTTAGAAAATTATAGGGGTTGTCTCATCTCAAAGTTTCATAGGATGCATGAATGAAATAATGCTGCTTTGCTTTGTCACTTCTTGGTCAAGCTGTCCGTAATTAGCATATGGGCTCCATGTATTCAGACTTCTGATAATTAGATAAATCTCATGCTGTCAGGACCAGGGAAGCTTCTGAGTTAAAGTAAACAGTAGCAATTAATGTCTTTTGTCTGAAAGATCAGATAGCAAACAAGCTCTCACTGTCTGAAGTTCTTTGCTGCTGCGACCTGTGTGATGACGTCACTCCCTGGTATCAGATAGAACAAACAGCAGGGGAGAAGAAGTACACAGGTCAGTCACTTGGGTAACCAGAGAAAGCACAGAAGGTGATAAAATCACTTGTAGTTCAACAAAAAAAAAATGAACAAAGCAATATATTTGGAAAACGTCTTCATTTAGTTTTCCCTACATGTTGAAAGCTAATCTTTGTAGCAAGACAACCCCTTTAAATTCATATACCGCACTTGAGAATATGTCACCATTCTAAGAGATGATGAAAAGTTAACAATAGATTAAAGGGGTTCTCTGGGACTATCTTTTTATTTGATATAGGGCTCACAACTTAATTAAATTCAACTTTGTAACTGATACTAATTAACATTTTTTACCTGTTCTTCCTTGAAAAACCAAGCAGAGAGTCCTGTCCTCCCTTTTCCCCTACTACCTGCATATCATGTGACGTTCATCCATCACATGGCCTGAATGAACGTTTTGTCATCATCTTAGAGGTTGTGCTTTGAAGCCCTGCTCAGCTCAGAAACACTCCCCAGTAGTGAGCGTGACCTGAGCCAAGAAAGATTTGGCTGCATAGAGTGACTTCATTCTCTCCTGCCAGCCTTAGCCAGTTAGAGTGATTACAGGGGTAGTAATGGATTGATAATGGAAGGGGTCGTATACTGGGCAACTGTGTGTAAACAGAGGTGCTGATAGGAATGTAATTATGACAAATCTGGGGAGAGGGAATGGGTGTTATACATTAACACTAATGTGGACACATACACCCTTTGCGTTGATTACTATCTATCTACCTGTTTATCTATCTATTCACACACATACATGAATATATCTATTTAAATCACCAGGAGAGTCTGGCAAGGAGGCAAGGTCTCTGAGATTATCCATCAGCAGTCAGAAAAAAGTCTGCCTACTGCTCTTTATATTGTAGTGGTGCATATATTGTAGTAAAGCAATATTATACGCTGCCTTGACATTACTTGGTGCAGGGATGATGTCACATCCCCTACAGTAGGCACACAGCTGTCCAATGATCAAAAAACAATTGCTGTGGGGGATGTGACATAGGCTATCCAGTGTACAGGAAAGCTATGTGATGCCACATTACCCACTGCAATCAGAGTTACAAAAATTGGATAGCTGTGTATATGCTGTGGGGGATGTATAGTCCATATATATAAATATATAAATCAAATTATATATATTTGTTCATGTATTACATATATTGTAGGATGAGGAAAGAATGTCTCTACGATGTTACAAACTGTGATTGGAGGACTGGACTATGCCTATTCTGCAGAAGGCAACCAGGAAGAGAACGGGAGCAGAGATGCAGGGGCGACAGGTGTATAGGTCTGGAAATGATGAGGGACCGGGATACAGCGCATGGCTGAACAGTGCTAGGAGGATTAGTGGGTGGGTGCAGGGAAGTCCTAGATTATAACTGCAAAGCATTCTGGAATTTATAGGAAAGAGATGCTGGAAAACTACTGACACTCCAGCATACAGGAAGTTTCACTGCAAAAAGTGGATTTTAAAATGCTGTTTATAGTGTTCTCTGAAATATTTAAACTCCCGGATAACCCCTTTAAGAAACACCTTGGTTGTGGTCCTGTATGAAAGTAGCTCACTTGTCAGCGTAGATGAACATTGAGTTTTCGAACAAGGGTATTCTCTCCTGGACCTCATATCATCTGTGGAAGACCAGCCAGGAGCACTGGAGCACTGGTAACACTGAATTGACAGCGGTTTTAGAAGTAACTTTTTTTTCTGTACTTTTAATAGTCCCAGGCAATAGGAAGTTTTTTTTTTTTTTTTTAAAAAAGATCTTAGGCAATCCTTTTAAAGAAGTTTTCTGGTTTAGAAAGTCCACTGTCTTTTACAATATTATGGTAAGTTAAAGAAGAGTTTCCATGAAAGAACATCCAGTAACAGGTTAGTTCATAGCTGGCTACGAGCCGACCATGTTACAGAATGAGAAGGGCGGCGCTTGTAGTCGTGCTCTCTGTTCACTTCACTTCATATAACTGAGTGTGCTCGATTACACACAGTGTGTAACTGGAATTAATAGGGCCCCATAGCAAAATGAGATGGAGCACCACCACCTAATGACAATAAACGAATACAGCAGCATGCATAGCAATAATTAAAGGTATAGATAAAACTGCCATGTATCAGAGAACCAAAATAGTAGTACTGGAGAGCAGAAAACCACCAACTACTTCATCCCTACAAAAAGTAAAAATGTACCTAAGTGGGACTCCTTAACCTCTGGATAAAGATAAGGACCAGGAATAGCACCAGAGGCCCTGCAGACTTGCGCCAAGAGGAATGCCAGAGAAATTGCAGGCTTGTGTCAGGAAGAACGCCAGAGGAACTGAGAGACGCAGGGGCACGGGTGAGGGGCAGAGATGGTTTGCTCCCCAGACACAGGGACAGGAAGACGTGCCAGAGGAACTGGAGAAGCTGCAGGACCAATGGGTAGAATGAGATGCAGAGAACGCTTTTAGCTTCAGTCAGTGCTAGCCTCACAGCAGAGGCTGGTTTTATAGCCAGACAGACAGGGAAATGAGCGTCAGCTGCTAATGCTGAGATCAGGTTAACAGTTGCCCTGCTGGCTGGCACAGAGAATGCTGACCCGCTAATACAGTAGTAAGCAAGGCACAATCCTTGCAGTCTCTTTCAAATTACATCAACTTTTTATACGTTTTAAAAAAAATTTCCTGTTGCACTCACCAAATGTAAGGTCTAAAGTATATGTGCTACTGCATGGTATAGGTTTTTTGTTCCTGTGATGGATATTATAAAGAGGTACACAAGGCTACACTTGCCTGCACAGTGGAAACAAGGTCATAATTATGTATTCTTGCCCGGCAGACACCTAAAAGACACTACCTTTGGCAGATGTTGGGTTCTATAAACCCATTTGGCATATGTACAGAGCATTTTAAAGTGCATATACCAAACATACATGGCAAAGACGGCTGTGAGCACAGTCCAAAATATACAAATATACAATATGCAAAAATGCCATCAAAGCATTAGAACTTGCATCACGTTAGGGAACAGCCACAGGGTAGTGACAAAGTACCGGTCGGATTCTGTCTTAAGAATCTGGCCCGTATTTTATCATCTTTTCAATGGTTTTGAGGGACAGTTCTGTCTGCGGTTTGCGGATTCACCCTTCCCCCTTAACCAATGAACTGCTCACCTTCCGCCTGAAAACCGAGTGGAAGATCGTACATGTTCCGAGTTTTTCAGAATGCCGGCGGTGTGAAAATCTATCCAGTAGAAAAACTGTCCAATGTAGACTACTGGGCGGTTTTCTGTTGCCGTCTATGGAGAGGGTTGACAGTCAATTTTCAGACCATCTGAAAAGCCATCTGAAAAACTTGCCATGTGGACGTGCCCGTAGTCCTCTGATAATAGTTGGGTAGTTGCATTACTTGTTCCATTTTCTCTCGTATGTCTTCAAAGCTTAGAATGATCCTGTTGTTCATCTCTCTCTGTGTGATGTAACATATATTTGTAACATTATGGTGCTAATAAATATAGTTTTGAGTAAAGGGACATCAAAAATACCTAAAATTCATCTTAATTCAGGATTTCTGTTGTCATTTTAAAGGAGTTTATGTTTGAGCTTTGGCATATCTGAAAATAAACAGTCAGAAAATCTGATTAGGATACATATGTATAAAATATTACAATGGACTGTGCACTGTCTATAACAGCAGTCTGTACCCTCCAACCCCTCTCCTCGCCATGCCCTCATGTCTGCCATTTGAATTTATTCCTCCGTATCCAGTAATGGATGAATTCTCTGATGGATCTTTGATAAAAAGAGATATTTCACTCTGTGCTCAATCTACAAAGAGCAATATATCCAATAAATCACTGCACTACTTTTATTTCCAACATCTTAATAGTTCATAATCCAATTAATGACTTCTAGAGTGATTTCCTCTTGCGAGAGTCCTTCTTTATTATTTTGCAAATAGTAATTACTTCTTCCTCTGTCTACATTATCACTGACATGGATAAATGCCAAAGTCCAAGTGAGATGCCACAGGCTTGGCAAACCAGAGAAATTATTATAAGTGCTTTATTGACACTTTGTGCAGGGAAGCAAATCTCTGGAAATCGATACGCTCTATGAGCGACATGTATGATCTAGGCGCATAGAGGCCAGTTCAAAATAGCTTTAAAGCAGTGTAGAATGCACAATAATGTACACACCTGTTCTACTGTGGGTCATAGATTGGGCACATTCTAGTTCCATTACAACAACTCAGGCTCAGGTAGACCACTTTCACCTTGCTGTGCCTGTTCCAGCAGTAAGGCGCATAGTTTTACCATCCTACAGTCATAAATGTGTAGAACCATACGGTTGTGGTGGGACGCCTCCAGAACGCCCCATATCTTGGGCGCATTACAAAGTGCCGCGGGCACCAAAAAAAGCGCCTACTTTTTGGAGTCTGCTCATATATCTAGAGAACAGGGCTGCGCCAGTTTTTGGGCTGAAAGGACACCAGAATACTGGCGTGGCCCCATACATACATGTTGCGCTGTATGTAAATCATTCTCTATCTATATTTCTATCATTTTATTTCCTATCGGTTTTTTTTTTATATGCATATATCTAGTGTCTATATAACTTTATATTTATTCATCTTTCATATTTATCTATCTAATATTTATCCAAGTAAAAAAGGAAAATGCCACAGGCTTGGCAAAAATAGGTGTTTCATTTTATATATATATATCTGTCTGTCTATTTATATTTTATCTATCTATACCTATCTATTAATATTTTATCTATCTCATATTTATCTATCTATCCACCTGTCTATATTTGTCAATATGTTTTATCTATCTCATATCGATATATCTATGTATCTACTAAATCTATTTATATTCTACCTATGTATGTATCTATCTACTTATATTTCTGTCTGTCTATATATCTATATTTTATCTTTCTACCTATCCTATCTGTCAGGGCTATGCTACTGGCTCTTTAAGGATTTTGTTTGGCACATGTTTTACTAGGTACAGCTCAGGAAGAGGTTCAAATGGTTTAAATGGGGGGCCGACCTTTTCGGGCAGTTGCCCTGCCTAGGCAGGGTAAGCCAGGGTGAGACTAAGGCACCTGTTACAGAATCACCAGCCTATATTTTTTTCCCTTCTACTATGGAACCAATGAAGGCATTAGTGGAACAGATACATGGCCTGATGCAACTGGTTCAGGATCTCGCGCAAAGGGTCCAGCTGCAGGAGTCTACGTCCTCCTGGGATGCCATGTCTGTATAAACCCCTCTGTGGAACCCAAGCTCCACAAGCCGGACCGTTTCCCTGGAGACCGCAGTACTTTTGTAAATTTCCGAGAGTGCTGCAGGTTGTATTTCCAGCTTAGGCCCCATTCTATCTATCTCATATCTATCTATCTTATCTATATGCATCTATTTATGTTCTATCTATATTTCTATCATATGCATGTTTTTCTCATTGTCTGGCATGAAATCAGAATAAACTTTACTCGTTTTAGGTCAATTAGGAACAAGAAAAATGTACCTAGCAGATCCCTACCAATAGTACCAAAACCTCTTGACCAGCGTATATCAAAGACAATTTAAAGAGGAAAAAACGGTCCTAAAAAATAACTTTTATTAAATAAATTAAAATATATATCACAGTCTATCTAAAAAAACTCACAAAACACTGTGGGAGGCAAACAACAACCACATGGGTGGGACCAGAGTGATATACAAAACCTGGCCCTATAAACCTAGTATACCCTTACCTAACTGAGAGAGATACAGGATAATCGCCCTGTCCGCAGCCTTGCCCTAATTCAAAAACACCCTGTTGTTCCTCATGGTCCCATCCCAACATGTTTCAATCATCCATAACATCATCAGGGGACAGTATGGAAAGATGTAAGTGTCTGGGTATAGTGACAAATCAATGGCTGCAATAATGCGAGGCAAGAGAATTAAAGGGTAGATAGATACCTGATGGTAGTTACTCATGCAGAAACCACATGACATGCCGTGTTTACATAACAAAAAAGGACACTACCTTACGTTTCATCAGCACAATACCGCCTTGTAGGTTTGTCATGTAAACCAGTAAAACCACCAGGCTGTGGGAAGTGCAAAAACAAAAACAAAAAAGGGCATAAGATAAACAACTAACCCCAAAAGGTCCCCCCACCCCAAAACATACACCCATGTAACTTACTATTTAGTTTCAGAACTGTAAGTCATCTCCCGCCCTGTAAGGGCATGACAGCGTCGGCTGTGTGTGAGACGCCGAAAGCTGGCGGCGCGCGGAAGATAAAGGCGCGCTCACGGCGCCTCCGTGACATCACATAGTGCGCCAGCAACGGAGAACTGCGCCGAGAAAGCGTCCTTAGTTACGGCGCATGCGCAGATGAGCATCGCGCCGAAATGTATGCAGGACGCGACAACGGGGCAGACAGACTGAGCAGGTGATTTTAAAACCATGCTCAGTTAACAGCTAGTGAAACGACATTTATTGGTAGGAAAATGAACTGATAATCTGTTCCAATTCTCCCAAGGGACATTGATAAAATTAGTTTGGATATTGTGCTCAGTCAATCAAGTTAATTCAACAGTGTTATATGTACACAGGAGAAAAAAGAAACACTTTAAAAATAGCTGCTGAAATCCAACTGGTCATTTAACCCATTTGGTGCCTTTGTATTTAGGGTAAATGTCCAGAAGCATTCCTTCTGCAGTAATAATCTGTCCAAGTTTCCACGTCTTTGAGAGGGAGAAACTCGATCAATGCCCCTCCATTTGAGGCATTTGGAGTTCCCCCCATGTATTGAGTGTATATGACGTGAGATTGGTGTGTCACGTTGATGGCGAATATCGCCCAAATGCTCCCCAATCCTACGTCGCAGCTGTCTTGTGGTTTTACCCACATACCTCAATCCACATGTACAGGTTATCAGATATACCACATGTGTGGTCTTGCAGTTAATGAAACATTTAATCTGATAGGTCTTTGCCCCTGTGTCATTGGAGAACGTATTTGTCTTTTCCACAAAGTCACAGAAAGAACAGTCCCCACATCTGAATGAACCGTTTGGTCTAGTTAGCCACATGTCTTTCTTTGGGTTTACAAAGTGGCTACTAACCAGACAGTCCTTCAGATTTCTTCCCCTTCTATAGGATATCGAGGGGGCCTCCCCGACATAATCCTCCAGATCGGGGTCCATCTTCAACACATGCCATTGCATTATTGCAGCCATTGATTTGTCACTATACCCAGACACTTGGTCCACTTACATCTTTCCATACTATCCCCTGATGATGTCATGGATGATTGAAACATGTTGGGACGGGACCATGAGGAATAACAGGGTGTTTTTGAATTAGGGCAAGGCTGTGGACAGGAACGCCCTTATCGGGGCGATTATCCTGTATCTCTCTCAGTTAGGTAAGGGTATACTAGGTTTATAGGGCCAGGTTTTGTATATCACTCTGGTCCCACCCATGTGGTTGTTGTTTGCCTCCCACAGTTTTTTGTGAGTTTTTTGAGATAGACTGTGATATATATTTTAATATATTTAATAAAAGTTATTTTTTAGGACCGTTTTTTCCTCTTTAAATTGTCTTTGATAGGTCAATTAGGAACCAAAATTACTTCTATTTGCCAAGTGCCAGAATAATGAGAGAGAGAGAATTTTTAAGGCATTTTTATTACTTTCTGCAAAGTCAAAAGTTTACATACATTTCATTAGTATTTGGTAGCATTGCACTTAAACTGTATGACTTTGGTCAAACATTTTGGATCCTTCCACAAGCTTCTCACAATAGTTGGGAGGAATTTTGGCTCATTCCTCCTGATAGAACTGGTGTAATTGAGCCATGTTTGTAGGTCACCTTGTTTGCACCTGCCTTTTCAGTTTTGTAACCAGTTTGTCAGCATGCTTCATGTCATTGTCCAGTGGGAAGACCCATTTCCCCCCCCAAGCTGTAACTTCCTGTCTGATGTCTTGAGATGTTGCTTCAGTATTGTCACATAATCTTCTTTCCTCATGATGCCATGTATTTTATGAAGTGCACCAGTCCCTCCTGCAGCAAAACAACCCCACAACATGATGCTGCCTTCCCTGTGTTTCACAGTCTAGATGGTGTTCTTAGGCTTCAAAGTTTCTCCCTTTTTCCTCCAACTGTAAGGATGGTCATTATGACCAAACAATTCAATTGCACCCAAGGATGATCCAGACTTGTGAAGGTCCCCAAATCTCTTCCTGATATCTTGGCTGATTTTTTTAAATACTTTCCCATGATGTTACACACAGAAGCAGTGTGTTTCTGGTGTGCTTTAAAATACATCCACAGGTGTGTCTCAGAAGCTTCCAAAGATATGACATCATCATCAGGCATAGTAATCCTAGTGTATGTAAACTTTTGACTTTGAAAAAGTAATAAAAATGTATTTAAAAATTACGTCTCCCATTATTCTGACATTTAGCAAATATAACTAATTTTGGTAATCCTAAAACGGGTAAGGTTTATTCTGATTTCATGTCAGATAGAGAGAAAACATGTGTCATGTTTTTTATTGGAGTGTATGTAAACTTCTGGTTTCAACTGTGTGTATATATATGTATTATATATATATATATATATATATATATATATATATAAAAAAAATCCGCGGCACTCCACACAAAAGAATAAAGCTGAAAGGGTGTTTATTCCTCCATGCTTAAGAAAGCGACGTTTCAGCTCCCTCACGGAGCCTTTGTCAAGCAAGGCTCCGTGAGGGACCTGAAACGTCGCTTTCTTAAGCATGGAGGAATAAACACCTTTTCAGCTTTATTCTTTGTGTGGAGTGCCACGAATTTTTTTCTTATCTATGTTATTTGGGCTCGTGCATCTGAGCTGTCGCTGCTGGCACCCGTTGTGCTTTATATGTCAGATATTTGTGGGAGTGCTGCTTTTTTCTGCTTATATATATATATATATATATATATATATATATATATATATATATATATATATATATATATATATATATATTATATAATATATATATATATATATATATATATATATTTTATATTACCCTGTTTCCCCGATAGTATGACACCCCCGATAGTAAGACGTAGCGGTGTCTTAGGGAGGTCGCCTAATGTAAGACGTACCCGAAAGTAAGACGTAGCGCGGCCTGATGACGTCACTGCCTGTGCCGGGAAGAGCGCGCGGGAGGCCAGAGCAGCGCGGTGGCGGCGCGGGAGACGGAGCAGCAGGGAGCCAGGTAAGTGTTTTTCTGCCTACAGCTGGCCCTATACCTGTCTACAGCTGGCCCTATACCTGCTACTTCCCATACCTGCTACAGTGGCCTTACCTTCTACACTGGCCTATACCTGCTACAACTGGCCTATACCTGCCTACAGCTGGCCCTATACCTGCTACAGCTGGCCCTATACCTGCCTACAGCTGGCCCTTACTGTCTACGCTGCCTATACCTGCCTACAGTGGCCTACCTGCCCAGCCACCTATACCTGTCTACAGCTGGCCCTATACCTGCCCTATATAAGACATACCCCGAAAGTAAGACATACTGGGACTTATGGGGGGTAAAAAGAATGTAAGACGCTGTTTTACTATCGGGGAAACACGGTGTATATATATTAATGTGAAAATATTGCAGTTATTACATTTGCTGTCACCTATGGCCAAACTGACTTCACTCCAGATTCCAAATTCTCTTGATGAAGCAGATGCCCACTGTGCTCTGGAAATCCTCATTACCAGACACGACTACACCATATTGTATATTTTTATCACATTTTGTGTCCGTGTACATTTGGCTACTCTCACGAAGGAAAGAAGGTAGGCAGCGAGCACCAGGCCGGATGACAGGCGCTGCACGTTACCCCGCTGGCATCTATGAAACATTCTTCTCGTGGACAATATCTTCTCAAGGAATATGCTGTTTTTTTATACTGTTGTTAAAGAGACAAACTTGTCAACGACGAAAAAAATCACCAGGAGCCTATTTGTCTTCCAGCGGGTAGCCTGGCTCTCATAATAACCCAGCATCCAATCTTTCCTGCAGACAATCAATAGATTTGCCTGGAAACTTTTACAATTGGCTTAGGTGCTCGACTCCAGCCAGAGGTCAGCATGAGCGGCAACGCATGGGAGAAATCAAATCTATTCTCCTTGTTCTGGCAGGAACTGGTGTTGAATTCAATAAATAACAAATCCTTTTTTTTTCTCCATAGGGAGCTATGTCCTTGTTTTAATTGTAGCCTCTGCCGTGTGGATGCTACCTGCACAGCTTTCCTAAATGGTCACAACTTTCCCATTCTATTTCAAACTCAAATTGCAATTTTACTTTAAGATAAACCTTTATATATATTGCTACATAGAAAGGGTGACATGCATGATTAGGGCTGCTTTGCCCCAAAAAACCTATCGTAACCCTATCCGACCGATGTATGAACTGTCGTATGCCGAAATCTGGCACATGCTGCAACAGACTCAACACTTTTGTAGGCACCAATTCTACGGGGATGTCTCGCCAGATTTGCACAATGTGCCAGATTCATGAATGTGTCACGACAAAATGTGGCGCAAAACTGTCATACCAGTCCATACCAATTTCATAGTTTTGAGGATGATGTAAATTTTGGCTCCTACACTCTATGTATCACTTTTTTGTGCATACATGTGTCACACAGCGGGACACATTTATAAAGTGCTGTGCAGCACTGTCATACATGCTGACGAATGCTGCACTAACTTACTGGGAAGTAAAACTGTCAAGGTGGCACCACTGTTTATACATATCTCCCAAAATGTTGGGTATTGCAACTCAACCATTTTTATTTGAATATCAGAACTAGGAGCTGCAATACCAGACACAGCCCACAGACAAAGGTGGCACTGTTTCTGGAGAAAAAAAGGTAACCTATTTTTGGAATCCTAGAAACCCCTTTAAGAAAGGGGCTCTGACATTATGTAAAAATCAGGAAATTTAGCTGAGCTGAGCACTAAAACCTATTGAAATATTTTACTGGAAGAGCAGTGAGACTGTGGAACTCTCTGACAGAGGAACTTGTCATGGTGACTTCAATAACAGAGTTCAAAAAGTGTCTGGATGCATTTCTAGATGTAATATAACAAGTTATAGTGACCAGGATTCTGGAGAAGGGTCTGGATACATTTCTGGATGTAATAATATAACAAGTTATAGTGACCATGATTCTGGAGAAGGGTCTGGATACATTTCTGGATGTAATAATATAACAAGTTATAGTGACCAGGATTCTGGAGAAGGGTCTGGATACATTTATAGATGAAATAATATAACAAGTTATAGTGACCAGGATTCTGGAGAAGGGTCTGGATACATTTCTAGAGCATAATAATATAACAAGTTATAGTGACCAGGATTCTGGAGAAGGGTCTGGATACATTTCTAGATGTAATAATATAACAATTATAGTGACCATGATTCTGGAGAAGGGTCTGGATACATTTATAGATGAAATAATATAACAGGTTATAGTGACAGGTTCTGGAAAAAAGGTCTGGATACATTTCTAGAGCATAATAATATAACAAGTTATAGTGACCAGGATTCTGGAGAAGGGTCTGGATACATTTCTGGATGTAATAATATAACAAGTTATAGTGACCAGGATTCTGGAGAAGGGTCTGGATACATTTCTAGAGCATAATAATATAACAAGTTATAGTGACCAGGATTCTAGAGAAGGGTCTGGATACACTTCTAGATGTAATAATATAACAAGTTATAGTGACCAGGATTCTGGAGAAGGGTCTGGAGACATTTCTAGATGTAATATATAACAAGTTATAGTGACCAGGATTCTGGAGAAGGGTCTGGATACATTTCTAGATGTAATAATATAACAAGTTATAGTGACCGGGATTCTGGAGAAAGGGCGCTGATCCAGGGATTTATCCTGATTGACAGATTGGATAAATTGGACAATTGGCTTCTACCTCATGGGGGTTTTTGTTTTCCTCTGGATCAACACTTTAGCAAAATAGGCTGAACTGGATGGACGTCTGTCTTTTTTCGGCCTTACAAACTATGTAACCATGAAAAAAGAAACTATGGACACCCAGTAAGAGGGGCCCAGTTCTTGTTTCTAGTGCTGAACCTCCTCCTTCTGGAATCACTTAAATATTTCAGCTGAAAAGACAAAGGAAGACAAGCGCCAGAACTCCCCTGTGCGTATATCAACCATTCACACAATATAGGCAACACTTACAATTCACTGCTCCCCTTATAAGGTTGTACATGGTACAACACATTAAATCACCTGCTAGAAAATACATCCAAGCAGTCACCTTCCGATACTCTGGTGTTCTAGCACAATTAGTTTGCTCCTGGTAAAATATATAGGAAGAAATAATGGTTTGTAGGAAGGCTATGGCGCTAGGGTGCGCACTTTTTAGACTATTTAAAAATATATTCGATACATAAAAATCTGGCACATAAGTATTACATGACAATTTATTTAAAATACAAAAGATATATAAAACATATATGCTGTAATAATCCTACGCGTTTCTTACACCCTCTCAGTGCTGTTCATCAGGGATAGCCTAATGTGATGTGGGACCAGAAGTGACGTTGGAGCAGCAGCACCACTGGAACTGAAAGCACTTGGTAACGTGGCAAATTACTCTGAAGGCGAGGCGAATATCATGTGGGATCAAAAGTGATGTTGCAGAGGTAGCACCGCCAGAACTGAAAGCACTGCAGACAAGTAAGTTAACCTAACCCTATTCCTAACCCAAACTTAGGGTTACAGGAACAAAGTAAAAATATTCACATTTGGGACGCTCTGTATCTGAATTTTTTTTTAGAAATTTGGTTGTCCCAGTATCAAACTAACTAGGGACATATTCCCTTGATTTCTAGTGGCAGGTGGCTCAGAAGGTTGTCAGCACCTTCTTCACAGTTATAGGTTTGAAGGGAAGAAGTTATACAGCGGGTGAAATAAGTATTAAACACGTCACCAATTTTCTAAGCAAATATATTTCTAAAAGGGCTAATAAAATGAAATTCTCACCAGATGTCGGTAACAACCCATCCATAAATTATGTGCAATAATGAAAAATGACATTGGGAAAAAGTAATGAACACATGAAGAAAGAGGGGTGCAAAAACATGGAAAGTCATGACTCCAGCTGAAATCTCTAAGTTGTAAGAAAGTGATCTTGCTACTTTAAAGTTTGCTCTACAACATTTTGACAAGCCTGTGTAATATGGGAAGAATATAGTCTGGTCAAATGAGACCAAAATTGAGCTCTTTGGATGCCATAACACACAACATGTTTAGAGGCCAGAAGGCGACATCTGTTTAGGGGAAGAATTGGCCAAAATCCCACCTGAGCAATTCATGCAATCAGTTTCTACATACAGGGGGCGACTTATCATCACCAACAAAGGCTTTTGCACAAAGTATTAAATACATTTCAGTAAGCGTGTTCAATACTTTTTCCCTGTGTCATTTCTCATTATTACACATTACTTACAGCGAAGGAAATAATCATTTGAGCCCGTGATGATTGTGTAAGTTTGCCCACTGACAAAGACATGAACAGTCTATAATTTTAAGGATAGGTTAATTTTAACATTGAGAGATAGAATATCCAAAATAAAATCCAGAAAATCACATTGTATAAATTATATAAATTTATTTGCATTTTACAGTGAGAAATAAGTATTTGATCCCTCTGGCAAAAAAGACAAAACTTGGTGTCAAAACCCTTGTTGGCAAGCACAGCAGTCAGATGTTTTTTGTTGTTGATGATGATGAGGTTTGTGCACATGTCAGGAGGAATTTTGGTGTACTCTTCTTTGCAGATCATCTCTAAATCATTAAGATTTGAGGCTGTCACTTGGCAACTCGGAGCTTCAACTCCCTCCATAAGTTTTCTATGGGATTAAGGTCTGGAGACTGGCTAGGCCACTCCATGACCTTAATGTGCTTCTTTTTGAGCCACTCCCTTGTTGCCTTGTCTGTATGTTTTGGGTCATTGTTTTGCCGGAATACCCAGCCATGACCCATTTTTAATGTCCTGGCGGAGGAAAGGAGGTTGTCACTCAAGATTTTATGTTACATGACTCCATCCATTTTCCCATTGATGCAGTGAAGTAGTTCTGTGCCCTTAGCAGCGAAACACCCCCAAAACATAATATTTCCACCTCCATGTTTGACAGTGGGGATGGTGTTCTTTGGGTCATTGGCAGCATTTCTCTTCCCACAAACATGGCGAGTTGAGTTAATGCCAAAGAGCTCAATTTTTGTCTCATCTGACCACAGCACCTTCTCCCAATCACTCACAGAATCATCCAGGTGTTAATTGGCAAACTTCAGATGGCCTGCACATGTGCCTTCTTGAGCAGGGGGACCTTGCGGGCACTGCAGGATTTTAGGATTTTAAACCATTACGACATAATGTGTTACCAATAGTTTTCTTGGTGACTGTGGTCCCAGCTGCCTTGAGATCATTAACAAGTTCCCCCTGTGTAGTTTTCGGCTGATCTCTCACCTTCCTCATGATCAAGGATACCCTACGAGGTGAGATTTTTCATGGTGCTCCAGATCAATGTCGATTGACAGTCATTTTGTATTTCTTCCATTTTTTTACTATTGCACCAACAGTGTCTCCTTCTCACCCAGCGTCTTACTTATGGTTTTATAGCCCATTCCAGCTCTATGCAGGTCTATGATCTTGTCCCTGACATCCTTAGAAAGCTCTTTCTAATTCATATCTATCTGTCTATGTTAATCAATCCATCTATTTTTAGCAATCGATCTAACTTTATCTATATCTAGCTCCTTAAAGGGAACCTGTCACATAGTTTATGCCCCCCTTGCTGAGGACAGCTCAAGCTAGTGTCAGACCTGCTGTTTCCAGCGCTGTGTCCCTTATTCTGTAAGATGCTGTAGTTTTAGAGCATTAGCCCCACCCACTGACAGTTATTCACATGTTTCTACCTATTCAAAGTAATAGGTTTGTCAGTTGAGGAGGGCGAGGGCTAGCCTCAGATGGGCGGGGTTTGAAAAAAACTGACACTCTGAATGACTCTTCGAATGACTCTTCCTGCTGAAAACTGCAGATTTGAGGGGTAAATGCTCTAAAAACTGCAGCATCTTACAGAATAAGGGATACAGCGTTGGAAACAGCAGGTCTGACACTAGCTTGTTCTGTCCTCAGCCAGGTGGGCAAAAACTATGTGACAGGTTCTCTTTAAAGGTAACCTGATCTTGTCCCTGACATCCTTAGAAAGCTCTTTGGTCTTGCCCATGTTGTAGCGATTAGAGTCCAACTGATTAATTGAGTCTGTGGACAGGAGTCTTTTATAAAGGTGACAATTTAAGACAGCTGTCTTTAATGCAGTTAACAAGTTGATTAGGAGCATCTAACTGGTCTGTAGGAGCCAGAACTCTTAACTCTGGTAGGTGATCAAATACTTATTTCTCTCAGAAAAATGCAAATAAATTTATATAATTTAAACAATGTGATTTTCTGGATTTTATTTGGGATATTCTATCCCTCAATGTTAAAATTAACCTGCTCTTAAAATTATAGACTGTTCATGTCTTTGTCAGTGGGCAAACTTACACAATCAACAAGGGATCAAATACTTATTTCCTTCACTGTAATTTATGGATATCTATGGTTTGATTTCTTTGCCTGTGTGGACAGGTTGTTATCGACATCTGGGGAGAATTTCATGTCAATAGCACCTTTATAAATATATTTACTTAGAAAATTGGTGACATGTTCAATACTTATTTCACCAGCTGTATATATATTTACGCACTTAAAAAAGGAAATATATGTGGAAGCCCTTGAATATTCTCAGCTTTTATGTGTATGAGTCTATATACTCCACTCCTGTCTGGATTCCACATTTATGCTCCACAGAATCAAATGACATTTCAAAGATTGGGAGCAAGTACAGGAATGTGAGTTTTCACTTCCAGGTACTTCAGGTTTGCTAACTATCTCTGGGGCGAGGATAAACCTAGGATCTAGTCTGCAAACTGCTGAGAAGTGATTCCTATCAGCATGAAATGATGTAAATGAAAGGACGGGGAGCAGCCAAAGGCAAGGTCTTATCTCTGCCTTAATAATGTGAGCCCTACGCTGGCTCTTTGATATACATCTGTTTTGAATTTGTCTTGAGCAGAAGCCACTACTTTCTTGAATTTCAGCCTTGCTTTATAACAAGGCACATGCTCACTTTGTAGGCAAACTTGTCATTGTATTTTTAAATGTAATGTAACACTGTATATATTATACAGTAACCCTCAATTGTACATTACAAGTCAGTTTTCAAATGAAGTTTCTTAGAGTTTGTGGGTAAAAGGCACTTTTTATTTTTCACCAGTGTTTTGAGTGTAGAGACAATTTAGTCAAACAGGTTTAGAAATAAAATTAAAAGGGAAAAATAAAAAAAAATATTCAATACATAATTTTTTACTTTTGTAATGTTTTTTCATTACATTTTCTATGGTTTCCTGCAGTTCTTCATCTAATCACAGGAAGCTCTTCTGTGTCCCCCCACTCTGTGTTGAGCCCAGGAGATCATGTAACCAGTGCAACAGAGCCGTCTTAACAGCATTATGGGCCCCTGGGCAGAGCACAGCAGTGGGCCCTGTCCAAATACATGATATCACACTTGGCCATGCCTCGAGCCCCCATATTATCACGACACTTATGTCTGGACACCAGCAGCCTACAAGACTATTTGGCAGGGCAGGGAGCCTTAGGCTCCCTTCTCCACCATGGTTTTTAACATCCTAAAAACACACAAACAGTGAAGTAAGCAAAGCCAGCCAAGGGATCCAGGATATGTTTCTTGTGTTCCTGGGACATACATAAAATACTTGGAGCCCCTGTACTTGTGGGGCCCCTGGGCTTAGTGTGCCCAATGGAAAAGATGGCCCTGCACTGCAACTTTGGAAGCCACACACTTTGCTTTTCAAGGCTTTAACCCCTTACCGACCTATGACGTATGAGTACGTCATTGCGCCGGTAAGCGGCACGAGCCCGTTTCACAGCCGTCGGGTGTTAGCGGCTAATTGCAGCTAACATCCGGTGGTTTCAGCGCAGGGGGGCGGCGTCACCCACCTGCGCTGTTTAACCCCTTAGACGCCGCGGCAAAGATGGCCGCGACGTCTAAATGAATGAAAATCGGTGCCGCACACCGTTCTTCACTCCGATCGTGACATCAGCGGTGAGATCGCTGAGTCCCAATCGGCTAACATGGCAGCAGGAAGGCTTGTGAAGGCTTTCATCGCTGCCATGTTTTGAATTTCCCCACTTCCGGCCATAGGCAGGAAGCGGGGAAACAGCCATTTTTGTACAGTCTAATGCATTGTCTATTATTAGGCCATATTATTATGACCGTCCGTCAGGAAGGGGTTAAAGATGAAGTGAGACTGAAATCTGAAAGGAAGTTAGAGAGAGCACAGCAAAGGTTCCTGGGACTTGTAGTTTTACAGAGCAAAGGAAAACAGCTTTCAACAAAGAAACGCTGGTGTTCAGTTGCAGGAAAGGGAGATCATATGCAGCATAAAAAAGTACAGATTAGTTGAGAAAACATCACAGGGAGATGAAAAAAAACACACAGAACCAGATCAGCAGCTCTCCAGATGCCAAGAAACAGATAAACAATGAATATATTAATTATTTCTGTGCATATTATTACGTGCATTTCTGCTACATCCAGACTATATGGAAAGCTGAGGCTTTTAGCGCACATTTTGATCAAAATTGTGATGGTCAATCCACCAGTGGAAAGGTTGCCTCCATTCAGACGGGGACTTAGCCACTGTGAAATAATTCATATATTCGTTGTTTATCTGTCCTTGGCAGCTGCTGATCCGTTTCTGTGTGTTTTCACCTTGTTGTAGCCATGTCACTGTACACCTGCACTATTTCAAAATGTTCAGGAAGTGTTGACCATTTTTGGCGATTTTTGGGGTGATGAATAAAGACTTGTGCAATCTATGTGACATTCTTTTTTTTGTTCATTGGACAACTTCTTTAAGGGTTTTTCTTTCGCTATAAAGATTAGCTTTCAAAATATAGGGGCAGATAACTGAAGACTTTTTCTGAATACATTAGTCTTTTGATTTTACCTTGGTCATGAGATAAGAGAGATTTTATCTGCTCTGAGTGCACACAGGTTTCTCTGGCTTTAACCATATATTCCTTCCTGATTAGACAGAGAGCAGGGACCTCACTCTCAGAGAAGACTCATTATCTCTAACAAGATTAGCTTTTGTTTATAGACAAGCAATTGTTTTCACTCCTTGGAGCACTTGGAGCTTTGTTTACTGAAAATGACATCTCCTGTGCTTATGTCTTTATAAAGGCTCAGCTAGAAACAGAGAAGCTAAATATGCTAATCACTGCTGTAGAACCACCCACAGCCGGACCAGTCTGTGAGTCTGAAGCTGCCTGTGAAACTGCATGGTGAGAAAACCCCTTTAACTGTAATTTAGTCGCACAGGACAGTTTATGCTCAAAATGACCTATGTACACACATTCATTTAGGGCGAGATAACTGAAAATTGCCGGTGCTACATCAGTTTTTAGGCGCATTAAATAAGTGTAAAGTGCGGCAGAAAGTCCGACCCTATCAAAAATCTGACATCAGGTATACCTTGCATAATAATCATAATGCGCCTAAAAATGATGCGCTGTGCGCCTCCATAACGAAATGTGTCTATTGAGGTGCATAGCACATCATTACAAGTGGATATGTGTTAGGTGCATTTCACATTTTACAAGTATATGTTAGGTGCATTTCATATACTTGTAATGATAAGCTATGCGCCTCCGTGCGCGATGTTCCTCGATAGGGGCAGTACATACTTTACCAATGAAATGTTTTGTGCCGCAATTAGCGCAAATCGCGGCACATAGCATATCATTATAAGCGTATGTAATGCCCCTATCGAGGCACATCGCACACGGAGGCGCATAACTTATAATTACAATTATATGAAATGCGCCTAACACTTACTTGTAATGTGCCTAACACATATACACATATACACTATGTGCTACGCGCCTAAATAGACGCTTTTCGTTATAGAGACGCACATCACATAATTTTTAGGCGCATTACAATGTGTCAGTCCTGGCATATAATGCGTCTAGTTTTGGTGTACGACAGTTCATTTACTTCCAAAATATGGCGTCAAAAGCGGTTTTAGCGCAATATAGACCAAAAAACTGGCGTTGGCGTGTTGGGAAATGTCGTCCTTAATTTGTATAACTGATCAGAGGCATAAATATAGGAGCGGAGAGGTAGGGTCTTCTGCCCTGGGGGGAGCACCATAATGGGGCCCTCTTTATTCTATATTTTCCGCTGTCACAAGATTTTACAGTCTTCTTGTAAAGTGCTTCTCTGGTTACATGCTCATTTCTCTCATTTCGGTTACTATAGGATAAAGACCTTGATTTTGAGGTGCCTACCATCAAATATGCTCTAAACTATTCATTTTATGTTCCACCTTGTATATTTATTCCTAGAATATAAAATCCTCACATTAGATTATATAGTAGACTACTATATATGAGGTTTTTGATACATGACTGTTATATATATCATATATATTTGTTGTTTTTGTTACCTCTATGCTGTTTTTGCTTTTCCCATAAATGAGAACAAATAGATTCCTAAATAAACAAAAACTGTCATTACCTCTCGGTTTTCAATAAAAGTATAAAGAATGTGTTATGGATATTAAAGGGGTTGTCTTGTCACAAAGAATAGCTTTCAACATGTAGGGAACACTAAATTAAGATGTTTTCCAAATATATTGCGTTGTTCATTTTTTTGTTAAGAAGCTGCATGTGATTTTATCACCTTCTGTGCTCTCTCTGGTTCCCCAAGTGACCGACCTGTGTACTTTTCCTCCCCCTGCTGTTTGTTCTATCTGATAGCAGGGAGTGATGTCATCACATAGGTACAGAGAACTCCAGACAGTGAGAGCTTCTTTGTTATCTGATCTTTCAGACAAAAACAAGTAATTACTACTGTTTACTTAAAGAGTACCTATCACCTTCAGGCAAACCTCAAGAAGTAACAGGAGACTAAAATACAAACACTTTCTCAAATAAGCTTCATTAGGAAAACCAAAGCATTTCACCTGTAGTTCAGTTTTTAAAAAATCGCTGGCCCTTTAAGACAGCTCTGAAGTCGGGCCAAGTCGGCACATGACAACTTGATGGATGACTGTGATGACAGTTGTAGGTTCCTGAGCTGGGAGAGCCCACAGTGCAGGGGGGAGCCTGTAAATCCTCATCATGTGCTCACCAGCAGCAGTGTAATACAGATGCCTGTGTGCTATAGAGGAGAAGGCTTAAGCAACAAGTAAACTCTGTCACACTGTTTCCTTTGGCTATGTCTCCACTGCACAGAAAAAAGTCAATTTTTTCAGTGTTTTTTATTTTCTAAAAACACTGAAAAAACGACTGAAAATATCTCACATAGACTTCTATTGTAAAAACCTCCTGCTGTCTACACTGAGCTTCTTTTTTCTGCTTGTTTTTTTACTGCTCGTCTTTTGTAACATGGGCAGAAAATTTACTATAGAAGTCTATGTAAAGCGCAGGACTTTTTTTTTTTCTTGGAAGATGTTGTTGTTTTGGCGCTAAAATGTTTTTTTTTTCAGATTTTGGCGCTGTTAAAGTTATCTCCCTTATGTTGATAAAAATACTTTTTTCGGATTTTGGCGCTATTAAAGTTCTCGCTTCTGTTGCTAAAAATACGGTTTTATGTTTTTTGGAGCTAAAATACTTTTTTTTTACGGATTTTGCCCCTATTACACTTATTAAACTATTAAAAAAACTTATTAAAATAATTTTTTTACGGATTTTGAAATAAATTTATCTTGCTTTGTTGGCAAAAATACGCATTTTTTACAGATTTTAGCACCAAAATCTGCATAAATAAAGTTATCTCGCTTTTATCACTAAAATACGTTTTTTGACGCTAAAATACTTTTTTTTTCGGATTTTAATACTAATATACTTTTTTTTACAGATTTTGGCGCTATTAAAGTTATCTCGCTTTTATCGCTAAAAATCCTTTTTTCTTACAGATTTAGGAGATCAATTTATTAGCGCCAAAATCCGTAAAAAGCCGGATTATTAGCAGCAAAAGCGAGATAACAGTAGCGCCAAAATCTATAAAAATATGGACTTTAGCACCAAAATCCGTAAAAAAAAGTATTTTTATTGCCAAAAGCGAGATAAACTTTATTAGCGTCAAAATCGGTAAAAACCTGTATTTTTAGTGACAAAAGCGAGAACTCTATTAGCGCCAAAATCAGTTAAAAAAAAGTATTGTAGTGCCGAAATCCGTAAGAAAACAGATTTTTAGCGGAAAAAGTGACATAACTTTATTAGTGCCAAAATCCATAAAAATAAGGATTTTAGCGCTAAAATCCATTATAAAAAGTACTTTTGGCTACAAAAGTGAGATAATTTTACTAGTGCCAAAATCCGTAAAATGACTACAAGATTCCATATAAATGCAATTATGTGCTTTCCATTCCCTTTTGTAGGGTGGAGCTACATCCAATGGCTTAATTTATGCATACATTGAAAATCAGACTTGAAGACAAGCAAAAAACGCGGGTAAAAACCGCGCCAAAAAATAAACTGCCGTTTTTTCAGCTGCTGTTGACAGACAGTGGACAGAAAACGCAGTTTTTAGTATTTGGCTTTCAGGTCATTTTTTGTCCACTGCAGTGTAGACATAGCCTTAGGCGATGTTCACATGGCTGAAACAAGCAGTTATTGTGGGACGGATTTCGCCCGCAATTACGGCGTGTGTATGGGGCCGGCGAGCTCGCCGGCCCCATAGACATGCATTATCCATGGCGCGTATTCCACCGGGATAATGAACATGTCACTTTCTCCCCGCTCGCCGTATTCGCCGAGCAGGGCGGACAGACGGAATCCATAGTTCTCTATGAGAACTATGGATTACCGTAATGCCTGGCACGGATTTCAGCCGCACTGCAGTGCAGTACAGCGCACAATACGGCTGAAATCCGTGCCAGAAATAAGCCGTGTGAACAGGGCCTTAGTGTGCTGTGCCTGCTCTACTGTATGTAGTGAGACTCAGATGACCCTATACAAGCAGCTATGCCCTCAGCTCTCCCTTCACAGTTGGTATCTCCCAACAGATTGATAAGGATCTCCTGAGTTACAAAGTGAAAATAAAACCTGTTCCCCTGTAAAACTGGTTTGGATTGCTAATGACATGTATTTGAGAAAAGTCTTATAATCAATTTTTGGGTGTTTGTATGGAGGTGATAGGTACTCTTTAACCCCTTAAGGACCCAGCCTGTTTTGACCTTCCTGACACAGCCCTATTTTTGAAATCTGACATGTATCAATTTATGTGAGAATAACTTTTTGACACTTTTACCTATCCATGTGATTCAGAGATTGTTTTCTCGTGACACATTGTGCTTTAAGTTAGTAATAAATTTTTTATCCATACAATCCTGTTTTTTTTGGTGAAAAATATCAAATTGAATGAAAATTTGAAAAAATTTGCGATTTGAAAGTTGCAAAATTTCTGCTGCAAGACAGATAATTATTCACCACAAAATAGTTTAAACTAGCATCTACCATATGACCACTATAGGTTGGAAATCATTTTTTAAATGTCTTTTTTTTTTTTACGACATTAGAGGCTTAGAAATTTAGTAGTAATTTCTCACTTTTTTCAAGAAAATTTGCAATATACTTTTTTTTAAAGGGACCATTCCAGTTCTGAAGTGGCTTTGAGGGGCCTGCATGTTAGATACCCCTATAAGTGACGCCATCTGAGAAACTAGACCCCTTAACGTATTTACAACACTATTTAGGAAGTTTGTTAACCCTTCAGATATTTCACAGAAATTAAAGCAAAGGGGAGGTGAAATTTCAAAAATTCACTTTTTTTTGCAGATTTTCAATATTTATCCATTATTCACTGGAATACGGTAAATGTGACTAGGTAAATGCAACTTAATATCAATTCCCCAGGTCTGCCGTTTTTAGCGATATCCCATAATGTGGCCCTAGTGCATTATTTGGCTCACCCATAAGCCCCAGAATAGGAGGAGCACCTACTATACTCGGGGGCTCATTTTAATACGATTTTTAAATTTAGGCGCCATTTCAGGGTTTTGGGGACACCCTAAGGTGCTAAAACTTAATAAACACCCCTAAATAGACCACATGTTGGGAAAATACACCTTAATGAATATATCCAGGGGTGCATTTAGTATATAGACCCCACAGGTCAGTCACAATTTTTTTTAGCATAAGGCTGTGAAAATAAAAAATAAAAAAAATTTCAATCTGCAATTTTAGCTTAAAATGTTTCATACATACAAGGAATCCTGGAAAAAAGAACCCTAAAACTTTGTTAAGCAATTTCTTCCAAGTTCGGCAATACCCTACATGTGGGTGTAAACTGCTGTTTGGGCGCATGGCAGGGCGCCCTAAGGGGGGAGCGCTATTTGGCTTTTGGAACGCAGATTTTGGTGGGGCCATGTCGCATTTTCAAAGCCCCCAAAGTAGCAGAACAGGCGAAACCTTCCAGAAGTCGCCCCATTTTGGATTCAACACCCATCAGGGATCTCATCTAGGGGTGTACTGTGCATTTTGGATGCACAGGTGTTCCATAGGTTTTTTTAGCATTGGGCAATGAAAATGGGGGGAAAAACGCAGTTCGGTCATGTTTTTTGAGTTTCAATTTTACAGCATTCGCCGTGCAGTGTAAATGACGTGATAACTTTACTATGGGGGTCGGTACAATTATAATGATATAGATTTTATATAGTTTTTTCTGTTTTATTCATAGTTGCCAACTTTTGAAAGTGAAAAAGCAGGAGACTCTAGTGGGCGGCGCGCGTAGCGCGCCGCGGAAAAAATTTGCATGGACACGCCCATCTTGTCAGTATGCCACGCCCCCTTTAAAAAGCCACACCCACTCACCTAACTGCATAACGGCTTTGAAGAAAGCCAGGTAGATGCCCTTTAAAAGCCAGGTAGTAGCCCCCCATAACCAGGTAAATGCCCTTACAGGCTGGTAGATGCCCCTTGTAGCCAAGTAGATGCCCCTCTGCCGCCAGGTAGCGCCCATTTTGTTGCCAGGTAGATGCCCCCCATTGTTAGCCACGTAGGTGCCCCCCATTGTTAGCCAGGTTGGTGCCCCCATTGTTAGCCAAGTAGTGCCCCATCTGTTAGCCCGGTAGTGCCCCATTGTTTCCAGGTAGTGCCCCCATTGTTGCCAGGTAGTGCCCCCATAGTTTCCAGGGAGTGCCCCCATTGTTGCCAGGTAGTGCCCCATTGTTTGCCAGGGAGTGCCCCCATCTTTTAGCCAGGTAGTGCCCCCATCTGTTAGCCAGGTTTGTGCCCCATCTGTTAGCCAGGTAAATGCCCCCATCTGTTAGCCAAGTAGTTGCCCCCTCTGTTAGCCAAGTAGTGCCCCCATTGTTAGCCAATAGTGCCCCCCTCGTTAGCCAAGTAGTGCCCCATCGGTTGCCAGGTAGTGCCCCCATTGTTAGCCAGGTAGTGCCCCATCTGTTAGCCAGGTAGTGCCCCCATTGGTTGCCAGGGAGTGCCCCCATTGTTGCCAGGTAGTGCCCCCATTGTTTGCCAGGTAGTGCCCCCATTGTTTGCCAGGTAGTGCCCCCATCTGTTAGCCAGGTAGTGCCCCCATCTGTTAGCCAGGTAGTGCCCCCTTTGTTGCCAGTGTGCCCCATTGTTGCCGGTGTGCCCCCAGTGTTGCCAGGTAGTTGCCCTCTTGTTAGCCAGGTAGAGCCCCCTAAAGCTAATAAAAATAAAATAATAAAATCCACTCACCTCACCAGGCTCCTGCAGCGCGGCAGCTCCTGCCGATCTCCTCACGGCGCAGGGGAAGTGAGAGCAGCCGCGCGTCACTCCCCTGCATGCCGCGCGTACTTCCCCCTGCGCCGCGTAACTGTATGTCGGCGCACACACCGGCGCCGTACATACAGGGAAGGAGGGAGGGGGGAACGCCCCTCGCCCCTCCCCCACAGTGGCCCCGGGGCGGGTGACGGCCGCTGCGGCCGCTTCACCCCCGTGGGAGGGGTCCCGCGGCGCAAGAGTACCACCAGCGTACCTTGCCCGCGGTAATTTAAAAGGACCCCCGCCGCCTCAGGCGGGGAAAAGGAATCCCCAACTCCCCCGGGGAGGGCGGGAGGGGACCCCAAATAGCGGGACCCCCCCGCCAAAAACGGAGAGTTGGCATGAAAGGGTTTTTATTACTTTACACATAAAATACTCAAAAAAAAATTTGCGTTTTATTTGTCCTATTCTGACGCCAAACTTTTTTATTTTGCGTGGCGAGCTGTGTAGGGGCTTTTTTTTTTGGGGGGAAGTTGAATTTTTATTGGTACCATTGGGGGGGTAAAAATGATGCTATTTTCACTTTTTTTTAAAGGTTTTCGGAATTTTTGAACAAAATACAGCAATTTTGGTATGTTTTTATTTTTTTTTTTTATGCGTCACTGAAACGGTTATATGAAGGGGTACTTTACCCAGGTCAAAGATTACACCGCCCCAATTTGTATATTTTTTTTATGTTTTACTTTTTTTTAACAATAAAAACACTTTTATTCAACCGGGAAAAAATACTTTTTTTTTGCACCCCAAGTCTGAGAGCCATAATTTTAAATTTTTTTTGTTTCTTGGACTGTGTAGGGACGGTTTTTTTTGCGAGATGATTGGACGTTTTTTTATTTTTGTAAACAAAAATTTTGGGGGACAAGGGTTTTTGACCTTTTTAAAACCATTTTTTTTGGGGGCCAGGGGGAAGAAAATACTGCAATCCTATAGTTTTTTTTTTTTTAGTTTTTAAAAGGGGGGGGGGGGGGGGGGAACCGGGGGGGGGTATCCTGATAAATTAGCTTTACTCTTTGGTCACTACATTATGGCGATACCCTATTTTATTTTTTTATGTTGAAGCACTTAAAAAAAAAAGAAAATTGTTTTTAAGTGTTTAAAAAATATTTATGCATCGCTATCTTCTGAGAGCTATACATTTTTTATTTTTCCGTATACAGAGCTGTATAAGGATTTTTTTTTTCAGGATGAACTGACGTTTTAATTGGTATAACTTTGGCGTTTCTAGGAGTTTTTGATCGCTTTTATTCCATTTTATGTGCTGCGGGATGAACAATAATCTTAATTCTGTGATTGGTTTTTTTTTTTTTTTTTACGGCATTCACCGTACGGGTTAATTAAAATGAAAGATTTATAGGGCAGGTCGTTACGTACGCGCCGATCCCAAAATTTATGGGTACTTTATTTATTTTTGATCTTTTTTTTGGGGAGATTGCCCTTTTTGTAAAGGGGAAAAGGGCGGTGTACGTATTTTTTATTTTATTTTTCGTGTTTGCGTTTTACATGTTTTTCACTTTTTTTCACTTTTTTTACTTTTTCACATTTTTATTTTACTTTTCCCCATGGAGGATTTGAATGAGAGATCTTTAGATCTCTCATTCAATAGGAATCAGTGCATAGTTGTTGCTATGACGGGTTCCTATGACAACTGTCAGTCACGATCCCGGGCCATGCCCACAGGGCACGGCCGGCATCGTGACGTCCCCAGAAAACCCCAAAAGGGCATTCTCTGCCCTCCGTGCTGTCTGTCAGAGGGCGGGAGCCGTACGGATCGCCCGATCCGGCGCTGCTGCCGCCGACAGAGACTCAGGTGGAGCTATCTCCTCCTGAATCACTCTTTGTTTTTGCGACCCGATCGTCGCGATAATTAAGGGGTTAACCGCCCCCCCCCTCCCCCGGAGCGATCCGGGGTCGGGGGCCGACGCTGCGGGATGTCAGCTGTAAAATAGAGCTGACACCCCGCGCCGGTCGCGCGGACTCGGCTTTAGAGTTCGCTCGATCCCCCAGACGTATCCATACTCCAGGTGCTGAACCCCCAAACGAAACCCGGACGTATGGATACGTCTAAGGTCGTTAAGGGGTTAAACTCAGAACTTCCCTGCTCCTGACAGTCATGACCACCACACAGGGAAAGTGACCCTTTGGGATCCAGTAACAGTAGTTTACTAAGAGACAGAACTTCTCCAGTATTACCACCTCCACCAGTGTCTTATCATGTGACCATCACACAGCAGCAAACACTAGACAGACAACAGTTATACGAGTAACTACACACAGTGAATAAATTGCTGGAATAACCATATTAATAATAATAATTACTCCACTATTATTACTTTTCAGTTACCCCATAGATGTCATGTTCCCTGTAACTAATTGACTGCCAGGAGGTCACTTAACATATGTGTGGTGGTAACATGACTGTTTCGCTCATACAATTGCTCTTTGGGAGCCATTACCATTGACTGGAATGTGGACTATTCCATTTTTCTCTCTAGAAACGGTCCTTCTGCATTGGTATAAAAGAGGAGCATGAGCAGACTTTTTAATGCATGTATATTAGAACATTTTATTATTTCCTATTATATAAATAACAAATAGGGCGGCTCCAATGTGAGGCCGTACCTGTAGTCCTGTTTTACTCTTGAGTCTATTTGCTACTGCTGTACAGAAGTCTTCGGTTAACTAGTAGATCCTGACTACAAAAAGTCTCCTCTATAGTCAGGCTCTATTAATAGAAGCTATTCTCAGGCTTCGAGGTCATGGACTCTTCTCTCTTAAGACCAGCCCTGCAGCTACCAGGTTCCTATACAGCAGGTTGCTCTAATTGAGAAGAACCAGCTCATTAGGAGCAAGGAGGTAGATAGACTAAGGAGATGTTACAGCATAGACTGGTCTGAAGGAATAGGAAGGAGAACAATTTTACAAAGTAACAGTGGATGGAGATGATGTGACACTAATTTTAGATAATGCTCCCTTTTTTTTTAAAGGACCCACCTACACCTCAATCAAACTATTTGATAGCACAAAATGTATGTCCCCTCTTGCCCTTCTTTCCTTAGAGCTATGTATACCAAGTTCTTGAAGTCTCTATGGATATATTTTATGAACCAGACCTTGTGTTGACTTGTCATCTTGAGTACACTCTTCTTGACACTTTCTTTGTGAGTGAAGTGTAAAAAACACAGCATGGGATTTTAACTAACATTGTTGCTCGAATAGATCCCTGATTGTTTTGACATTGGGTAAACCAAACCGCAACCGTCAGGGTTTTTACAGTGTTAACTTACCACTCAGTGCGGCTCCTGATGTGGCTACCATCCAGTACAACAAATATTGTATGTGGCATATATTGGGTTAAATAGAGCCAACCACCAGGTGGTGTAAAGTTAGACAAAAATGTCTACCATGTCTAGCAAAATTCATCAAATTTACCATAAAGTATAAGCCCCAATGATAAATTTGTGGCCCAATAGGGTACATTTACCAAACCTGTCTAATGGTAAAATTTGTCACAATTATCATATAATCCCATATATCACAGAGCTCAGCTTCTCTCCTCTATCATATAACCCTATATATCACAGAGCTCAGCTTCTCTCCTCTCTCATATAACCCTATATATCACAGAGCTCAGCTTCTCTCCTCTACAGATCGGACTGGCCGCCGGGGACCGTGGGATCCCCCCTTGGCCCCCCCGAGCGCTCAGCTCCTCCCCCCTCTAAAATTAACCCTATTTCACGGAGCCCCCCTCCCTTACAAAAATCTTCTTCACGAGCCGGGCCCCCCTCC